>JAAEAF010001749.1:0-26939 GCA_011037195.1 Triatoma infestans
ATCGTTTAGTTAAAATTCAAATTATAATATTGAATCAAATTGGTCAAATAGAACAATAAAAATTGCTGTAAGAAAAAGTGGTATAATTTTTTTTTAATTTCTCTTACTCCTCCTACTAAGAGAAATTATTGTAATCTGTCAAAATTTTCAATATCGAGTTTTCACTGGAAATATCCGTTTTGAGGTTCTCTGAGTCCAAAAAATGTGATTTTCAGGAAATGGTTTATGCGTGTGTGTAGATATGTGAACAGCAGAGCTCAAAAAAAAAAAAAAAAAATCGCGAAAAGTTCAACCTTAATATTCCGTTTTGGGTGTTTACCATGGGATTCCAGATAGTACGTTATCTGTCAAAAATTCCTCAACCGGAAATACCACTTTACTAAATTTTTTTTTTTTCACATTTTTGCAATATTCTCGAAAATGGCTTCATCGATTTTCTTTAAACTTAGTATATCAACTACACATATAAAAAGCTACAATTTTTATTTGAAACATTTCTCCGGATAAAGTCATTTAAGGAGTGTTTTTGGGGAGGGGTGGGATTAGGTTTGCCTCTGTTAGTTGATTATACAATTCTACCCCATCTACCACAAAATTAATTAGAAAAAAATAAATTGCCCAAATTTCGAGATTAAAGAAAATTAGTAAACCGGAAGTTCTCTATAAAAAACTGTCGAATTTCATTAAATTTGGTATATACTAGCTATAAAGTTTGTCAATTACAATTTTAAAAACTGGAGTAAAAGAGAAATTTGTGTGAGTGTTTCACACCAGATTTTATGGTGTAGAAAAAAAATTATTTTTATTTGATATGAACTACTTGCAAAAAGAACAAATGATAAAAAAAAAAAAATTAGAGTTTTCTTACGAGTGATTTTTAAATCTGTATGATGGCAGAGCCCTCTATGAGGACTAGCGTACAACTATAAGTCATTTTTTATTTAATTATAATTTATTAATTTATTTATAACATCTATATATTCAAAAAATAATACTGCTTTCATTTAAAGTATGGTAAAACACCAATTAAATGATATAATGAATGAAAAGAAAAAAAAATTTAAACTAAATTCTAATAAATTAAATATTTACATCTTTCATTCCCATATAATCAATAGGTAAAAATCATAGGCTGAAACACTATTTAAACAAATGAAAATACTATACACTGCATGGGTCCGAGAGTGTCCGTGTGTCATGTTTTAGTGAATAGTCACCTAAACATTCTGAGTACAAAAAAAAAATTGTCAATGGGAAATAAAATAATAATGATAATAATAATAATAATAATATGAAGAAGAATAGAGAATATTTCCACACACAGGGCATCACTTGACCCATTTTTTTTTTTCATTTATTATTATTATTATTTTAATTTCCGGGTTATTTTTTTACCTTATTATTGTGTTTTTATCATTTCACTGTAAAATTATCTTCAAATCTAATTTTTTGAAAGTATTGTTCTTAATAGTAAAAATGTACTGGTGAGGCGTATACTATATTGAAAGGGGCATTAAAGGGGGAAACCTTATGTTCCGGCTCCCCCAAAGCTCCCCTTATATCAATTTGATTGAAAATTAATTTTTCAAATAACAACAATAGATCTGTTATTATAAATAATACCTACCACGACGTTCTCCTCTTAATGCAATTAACACAGCTATAAATGAAAAAAAAATTCATTAAACCACTGTTTACCTTCTCCTACTCCTAAGTAAGAGGAAGTATTGTAATTGTGTCCAATTTTCGATATAGAGTTTTCACCGGGAAATATTCGTTTTGAGGTCCCCTGAGTCCCAAAAAGTGATTTTTAGCAAATGGCCTGTGTGTGTATGTATGTATGTAAACAGCATAGCTCAAAAATCGAAAATCCTTAGAAAGTTGAAACTTGATATTCCGTTTAGGTATCACCACGGGATCTGACTCTACGTTATCTGTCAAAATTCCTCAACCGGAAGTACCACTTTACTAGTAAGTTTATTTTACATTTTTGCAATTTTCTCAAAAACGGCTCCGACGATTTTCTTCAAACTTGGTATATCAACTACATATACAAAGAGCTACAACTTTTATTTGAAACATTTCTCTAGGAAAATTCATTTAATGACAGTTATGGGCGACGGGGTGGGGTTAGGTTTTCACCTGAGGGTGAGGGTGGGGTTTGATTTCTAATTAATGTTGTTTGGATGATAGAATTGTATAATCAACTATGATAGCATTTTAGAGGAAGCTGTAACCCCACCCCTCCCCACGAAAAGTGCCCTTAAATAAATTTTCTCATAGAAATGTTTCAAATAAAAGTTGTAGATCTTTGCACGTTTAGTTTATATAATTAATTTTAAGAAAATTGTCGAAGCCATTTTTGAGAAAATCGCGAAAAAGTGAAAAAAATTATTTAGTAATGCTTTAAAATAAACGCACTTCCGGTTATCCGCTTTTTTTTTTTTCAAACTCGGAATTTCAACAACATATTTAATTCTAATTGATATTATTTAGATGACAGAATTGTTTAATAAACTGAAATAGCACTTTAGTTGAAAACCTCCACCTCTTCCCTTAGAAGTCCCCTTAAATGATTTTCCCGGAAAAATGTTTCAAATAAAAAATATATATATAGTTGATACAATAATTTTAATACAAATCAGGAAATCGCAAGAACGTAAAAAAAAAAAAAAGACCTAGTAAAGTGGTACTTCCGGTTGAGGAATTTTGACCGATGACCCACTGTCGAATCCCATGAAGATAACTAAACGGAATATCAGGTTTCAACTTTCTACGATTTTTCGTTTTTTAGCTATGCTGTTCACAACATACACAACCAAACACCACAACACAGACCGTTTGCTAAAAACCACTTTTTTGGACTCAGGGAACCTCAAAACGGATATTTCCGGTGAAAAGTCGATATTGAAAATTTGACACGATTACCATACTTCCTCTACCAGGAAGTAAGGGAAAGTAAAAAAAAAACAAACAAAAAATAGAAGAAACATTTTAACACATTTAAATTGTAATAAATAATTATGTAGGTGAAGGAGTCGTATAACTTATTGAAATAGTAATTCTTCTATAAATGAATTTTTCCCCGTAGAAATGTTTGAAATAAAATTGTAACAACACTTTTAATATGTGTAGTTGATATAATAAGTTTAATAAAATCGTTGGAGACGTTTTCGAGAATAAAAAAAAAAAAAAAAAAAATATAAAGCATAAACTAAAACATCGAAACAGTAAGTGTTACTTCCTGTCTGGAAGTGTAGTTGAGGAATGTTGAGAGATAACTTCCTGTCGGATCACCATGTGGGTGATAATCAAACGGAATGTTAATTTTGAATTTGCTGCGATTGTTAATTTTTTTGAGCTATGCTGTTCACACAGACACACACAAACACTTTCTTCGGAATTAGAGGGTCACAGAAAAATGTGTTATTTAAATACGATCACAATTACTATCTCATAACAGCACTAAAAGAAAGAAATTAAAAATAAAAAAAAATAAAAAATACAATAAAAAAAATAAGAATGTACACAACTTGTTTACACAGATATTTAAGATATGTCGTTCAAGGTAAAATAATTTATTTCTTCTTATTGTTATATTTTCGGTAAATATCATGTTTATTTCATTCTTTTTTTTTTTAAACTTATTTTTCTAAACTGAAATTTAACTTTCTCTGACCGCTACAGAGAGTAAGGGAAGTAATACGATCGTGTCAGATTTTCAAAATAAGTCTTCACTAAAAAAAGGTACATTTTATTTATATTCAATCTAGAAGATTTGTTCTTTCCTAAATGGAAGTAAAATATAAAATTTTTAAATTTTGTCATTCTTCTTCTCTTTTTTGTGTGTGCACAATTTACGTGAAAAGAAAGATGGAAAAATTCATCACGTTAGTAAAATCACGTCTATTATCATATTCAAATTCCTAGTTATTATGAATTTATAATCAATTTTTTTCACGTTTGCTTAGAAATAGTCAAAAATAGATCAAGTGTCTATATATTTACTAATTTTCTTATCGCATAAAGTAACCAAAAGGAACTTCAAATTCTACTTGAAATATCTGCCATGGAATGGATCGTAAAAATGAGATGGAAGTTTGAGTGGGGTGGTGCCAAAAATCATTATTAATCTTTGATGTTATCCAGCTCGATATGTTAAAAGAAGATATGTAGTTTTGCAATCTGGCCTTTAATTGCCCAACTACACTTCCAATAAGTGTAACGTAATGATCAAGGGGCTGCGGCTCTCTATGCAACAGTTCTGTGCGGAGTTCCATGAAGTATTGCTTTAATTTAAATGTAGTATTGTAGTAATCTAGGGCTAGATATCATAGTAAACATAAAACAATCCAATCATATATTTTTGAGTGTGGTGGTTGGTTCCGCAGAGCTGGAAAGCATCAGAGACATTTTCCGTGGTAGCCTGCTTCATTTTGTGGTCATCGACCGGTTTCAGGCGTTCGCCCAACTTCAGGATGCGTTTTTCAGACAGTGGGCCAACACAGACTCGTACAGAGTAACTTAGTTTCACACTAACTGTGGTGTATTTTTAAAATATTAAACTCTTAAACTCAAAAAGTTGAAGTTTAACTTAAAAAGTTTAAGAGTTTAGTATTTTAAAAATACACCTCAGTTAGTGTGTAACTAAGTTACTCTGTACGAGTCTGTGTTGGCACACTGTCTGAAAAACGCATCCTGAAGATGGGCGAACGCCCGAAACCGGTCGATGACCACAAAATGAAGCAGGCTAGCACGGAAAATGTCTTTGAATATTTTTGAAACCATTTTTTTTTTTGTTTTTAATTTAAGACGCGTCAACATCTATGGCCATATGCGCCCGGAGCCTTTTCAGTACATTGCCAGCTTCCGGACAGTGTTCTCTCTCGTTGCAGACAACATTCCGGACAGTGAGCTCTAGAGCTCTAAGAAGAGAAATTAGGACAGAAAAACTGGACTTGAACCCGGTACCTCCCTTTGAAACTTTGTTTTTGTTTAAATTAGGTCTATCAAAAATGTTTTTTTTTTTTTTCAATTTGCAATATTCACTTCTCCATGTGAACTTGATGGAATTATTTCGCAAAACAACCACTAAATAATGAAAAGATTCTTTTTAATCCTTCTATTTAGAAAATAATCATTAATAATTTGGTGCACTTAGATTTTCTTTTCCTAGGAGCCTCTACGGTTTGGAGTATTGTCTCTAACGAGAGAGAACACTGTCCGGAGGCTGGCAATGCACTGAGAAGGCTTCGGGCGCCAATGTCCCTTAGATATGTTGACGCGCCATAAATTAAAAAAAAAAAAAAATTAATAATTTACGTTTATACGAACATCATGATCTAATCTGGAACTCGGGGTCTCCCTAGGGAAGTTCACCACTTAGGCCAGCATTGTGTTCCTCCCCTAAGACAGCTCATTAAAGCCCTTGTCTCATTAACGCCAGGGCTGAGCCGAGAGAGAGATTTCCGATCCCGGATTCTGCACCAAGTTACAGACACCAAATTTCTGGAATCGTTCGCAAGCATATAGTGCTCGAACTCTCCAAGAAGGATAAAGCGATGTTTCTTTCTTCTGGCCACATTTCCTATAGACTGGATCTGCAGCTAGACCCCATACTATGTAGATGTTCCTTAAAAGGCCATGTGCCCTCTAACTAGGGCAGTGATCCTTCTTGGCTACGATCATCAAAAGTTAAAATTATTTAAAAGGAGTATTTAATATCGTTATAATATAAACTATATTAGTAAAATACCATGAAATAGACAAAACAATGTGGTTTTGGTTTTTGGAAAATAGATGGATTAATAGTTTAGTACAATTACTATGGCTTTTTTGTCAGTTTCTTTCCTACGTTCCTTGTTTATTAGTCGGAGCGCGGTTGTTTAGGGCGGGTCCTACGCGGTTGGATTTCTCGCGTCTGGCTTATACAGAGTCGGCTTGACCCTGGTCATGACCTATGTGAGATAGAAATGTTTCTTTTCTAGCCTTGTATTAAGCCGAAGTGATAAAAAACAGTTTAAAACTGCTGAAAGCGAAGCATATTCCCTTCCCTTTTTACATACATCCTACACAATGATTTTGTTAACAGGAAGACCTTATGGTGATGCATCTGGCTTGAGCAACAGGCAATGTCAAAAACTCATGGCATAGTTGATGGTCCTGACGAAAGAGCTATGTTGTTTTAATTAGCATTTTCACGTGCGAAAAGTAAACGTAAAAAAGTGCCATAAATTGGAACAACTACTTTAGAAAGAAGAAATAAATTGGACAAGCATTATTTGAAATTAAGTTTTAAGCCATCTGATATTTTACTTGCATAGTTAAAGGACGAGATTATTGACTAGTAGATTATAGTAGAGGAGAAATGAGGTCAATAGTCTCGTGATTCTAACATAGTTTTTATTGCTTCAAGAAACTAAAATGTTTAATCTATGTATCTAGGTTAATAAATTTTATGTAAAATAAAAGGGATTCATTTACTAAATTAATCTTTATTAAAAAGAGTCATATAATAGGATGTGTAAAACAATCTGGTGTTAACACTTATTTAGAAGAGAAGAATCTCCGTAGCTAAACTTGGCTAAATTAATAGAATTTAGTACAAAATCCGTTTTAAACAAGAATGTGCCATTAAGCATGAAATTTTCAAATCTATAAAAGTGTTTCGCGAGCTGTCGTTTGCTTTGATGGCCCAGGTTTTTGGGGTTTTCAAATCCTACGAGGGGTGTTGGAAACATTTCAGAAGTTTTTCTTTTAAAAAGTTATTTGCTTTATTTTTTTTAAATAGTTTTCAAATCGTAGGGCCTTAAAATTATATGAGATGTTTATACGGCAATGGCCAGAGAGGTTTTTTTTTTTTTTCAAAAAAAAAGAATTCGTAGTTACTCTACATCCGGGTACCATTGATACCTTTCTTAAGGAGCTCTTTAGAAAATCTTCACTACAATTATATTTTCAAAGCTCTTTCACTTTCTGAACATACAGACTTACGAAGAATATGGCCCTTTGAATCATTATTGAAAAGACATTTTTTTTTTGCCAGAGACTTATTCCCCTGACTTCCGAGGTTGCTTCGATGATCTTTCAAATAGGAAAACACCCAGCTTCTTACGGTTGTCTTTAGTATGAAGGAAGTTATTATGCAGCATTATCATTGGACCGAGCGATCTTTTCTAAAGGATTTCACTTTATAAGACAACATAAGGATTTTGTGACAGCTTCCCTCGCTTTCGTGAATCAAAAAAAAATTCCTAGATGGATTTTCAAGCTCCTTCATGGGGAACTCTTGCATTTAAACCATAGGCGAAGATATTGATGATGAGAAGTGGTCCCTATGTAATTATAATGTTCGTGAAGGTAGAGAGAGATATATATCATTTTCTTGGGGGAATGTCCTGTCCTAGCCAAATTTAGTATAATTTATTTCAACAAATCCACCCTCTCTCGGGGGGACGATATCTTTGCCTTTTTCACTAGTCAGGTGCACCCTTGCCCACTGAACTAACTAAAAAGATCTTGTCAAGTTTTTGAAATTGAGTTTTCTCAAAATTACATGTTATGTGGATATCCTGAATTCCTAAAAAATTATTATCTAGAAATTAATCTGCGTGTGGTTAGCATAACTAAAAAAAAAAAAACACGTAAAATAAAAGGAAGCTGAAATTAAGGTATTTAGTTTAGATGTTAAACAGGAAATGCAACAATTATGTGTAGGGTGAAAATTGGTCAAAACAGGAAGTGGCTACTTTGCTAAAAAGATTTTTCAGTTTTTTTTTTTTTTGTTTTTTTTGCAATTTTCGCAATCGAAATCGAGAGCTACGATTTTTTTTTTGGAAACATATTTGGAAGAGAGGTAATCTTAGGCTTCCCACTAAAATACCACTTCAAAATATTTATATATATTATATATATAATTCTAATCGTCTTAATATTTATTATAAAAATTAAAATTAAAAATTCGAAGTACGAAGAAATTTCCATTTTTTAATAAATTTATTTATTTATAAATAAATTAAAATAAATACTAAAATATTTTTAAAAATATCTGAAACTGAGGGTCAGTCAATAAAATTGCAAAAAAAAAAAAAAAAAAAAATTGATTGCACATTTCAACCCTGATCAAGTTGACGGTTACAAACAAACAGGGTGAGAGCAGTTACGAAAGGTGTGTGTGTACGTTTTGTATCAAAAGAGTGTGGGAACGAACTAACATTGGGCTCTGGGCTCTCTTGATGAGAAAGTGAATTTTTTAGATTCCAGAATTTGTTTGTTTAATTATATATTTTTTACGTATTGAAAGTGTATTGATAGTTTAAATTATAAATTAAAATAATTATATTGAAAATAGAAAAATTTGAATGAGAATTTGCATAAAATTATGTTTAATCATAAAAAAAAAAAAAAAACCATGTCAAATCTGAAATAATTCTTAATTTTTCCTGTACTCCCCTCCCCCCAATATTTCAGAATATTTTGTTTATTCTTATTTCAGAAAATATAAAATCTAAAATTTATGAAACTTCCCAAAAAAATTTGTGAATTAATTTTACTTTATATAAAGTATAATTGAAAATAATTATTGTATAAAAAATTAAAATGAACGAGCCATTATTTAGCGTGGAATCAGCAGCACTTAATTATTCCCTAGAAACGTGGTCAATGTGAGAAAGACCGTTAAACTTTATTAAGCCAGATGCCGGTATACCAGGGGAGACATGGAGCCCAGGAGCTCAGCTGCTAACTTTAGGCAACAATTTTAATTTAAAATGTATAAATAATAATAATAAAGATTTGTTTATTATATAGAATTTATTTAAATTATTATTTTTATTTTTACCTTAGTGCCACGGCAGCTAGCATGTCTCTTGAAAGGTGAAGGTCCTGTTTTATGATCCAAAGGTTCATGTGTTGATGTCGTAGTTCCCATTATTATTATTAACTGTTTCAATAAATTTATTGATAAAACAGAAACTTCACAGAACACACTTGGAACGGATTTAAAAATAAAATTTATACTTTATATAAACTTGGGGGAAAAATCACAAATAAATATTAGGAGACACTAAAAGTCTAACATTTTCTTCCTTGAGTGATTAAAGGAAAAAAAAACCAACAAAATGACAGTTATATATACATAGAAATACTGTAAATTAGACGGACAAGATTTCGGATTAGTGGTCAAAAAAAAATAAATAAATAAATAAACGAGAAGACCTATTAAGGAAAAACACTCAAGGAAGAAGAAATTAAAGGACCCGGGGTGAGGAAAAAATTTCTGGACAAACCCGGGGTGGGGGGAAAGAGAGGAAGGAATTTTGGGATTCACCAAAATAACCTTTTTTCCAAACTGAGCGGTGAATTCAACGCTGGAATATAGACTGGGGCCTATCTTCCATGCATCTCTCAATGTAAAATCCCCACTCCTGATGATTACCAACCAGTCCTCACCATATACAAACTAAAGTTTAACCTTGTTCGTGTGTATGTGAGTGTGTGATCCTTTTGTAACGGTTTTTTTTTGTTGCCACAGTCAAAACCCCCACCACACAAACTCACAAACTCTCCAAGGTGCTGGCTGGGTACAGTCTGTATTGTAACGATATGCACTTTACTATATGCACTTTTTTTTTTTTAGCACTTCAACTGCAGATTTAATTTTATTTATTGGCCTATACTAAAAAATGAAACGCGATAAAAATAAAAACAAACTATATTCTTGAAAAAAATTAAACAGACAAACTCTTTAAACTTGGTATTAAAATTAATTAATTTCTATATATTCCTCTCTAATTACAAAAATAAAAAATATCTGTATAATTACGCGATAATAAATACTGTCCGTTTAAAGAGTAAAGAAACTAGAGAGAAACACCTTTGGGGACTGTACAAACATAGCCAGGTACAACAGCTAGACAAAAATAGTGGGGATAGCCGTATAGACAAGAGTGGGGAACATTGCAAAGTAAGGTGAACCCCTCTGGCCCACAACGTAGGGAGCGCCTAGCCTTTACTTTTACTTATCGGAATCCACAGTATTTATATAATTTCTAATTTAACATCAATAAAATGTGAAAAAAAAAAAACTTAAAAAAATTAACTGCATTTCTCACAACTCAATTTGACAAATTTATCTTTAAAATTGGAGTTTTATTAAACGTTTAGCTACCTACGGATGATAAAAAAAACTACAGTATTTTGAATTGTCAATTCTGAGGAAAGCTCATTCTTACCGTTTCACCAAAATTTCTCCCAAGATCAATTTACTAATACAAATATTAAACAAAAGCAATGAGAAAATTTTTTTGTAAGTTAGTAAGTTCACAAAAAAATTTAAGAAAGTTGAGCTCTGTTTTTGAGAAAATTCTCGAAAAACCGAAAAAAAATTTCTTCCAGTAAATTGGTATATCCGAAAAACAAATCATACACTAAAATTAATAATTTCTCGGCTGATGATTTTGTCCGAAAACTGTTTGTGTCGAATTTCCTTGGGGAAATTCAAAAGATATGCATGCGATTCATCATAATTATCGTAAGTATTCTATTCATTCTTCTCTAAAAATAAAAAAATAAAAAAATTTCTCACAGAATAACATGTATTTGAAAATGGTTTATATTTAATATCCAATGTTTGAGAAAAAAAAAAACAGTACTATCTACCATTAAAATACAATTAACATAAATAGAGCAGATAATTTTCTATTTCCATAACTATATAAATAATAAGGAAACAGTTTTAAAGTTATTTAAACTAGAAAAGGTTATAACCTGCTGACCTTTTACTTGTATTCAATATTGTTACTTTCAGCGCACTCTCTTAGTTATTCTTCTAACTAGGTTTTTAATATTAAAGGTTGTATTATTTTATTATTACTTTCTAACTATATGTCCTTCCCAAGATCACACTCTTTATGCCACAATTTATTTTATGTATATATATATAATATCGTAAAATGGTGGGTGGGTGAATAAATAAATAATAGAAGCCATATTATCAGTTTTGATCTAGGTATCCCCTATGAATTTGTTCTTATTTCAAACCATACAGTCTGCAATCGTTATTAGCTTTTGTTTTTATACTTGAAAAATGTATTAATAAAAAAACCAAAAGATAAAATATATTATATATACATGAATATATATTGTGACAATGATAATAGTTGCAATAAAGGTATCTTTCTTTCACTAACAACTACATTTATTAATGGATAAATATTTTTTTAAAAAAATATACAAAACATAAATTATTTATTTACTTTCTGAAATTTTAGTTGAAATTTTTATTTTAGGATTGATTAAATTATGAGCAAATATAAATATTAATTTAATTGATGATAATTAAAATTACAAATAAACCATTTGGAACTTTACTTAAAAAAAAAACAACTAATATTTGACAATTATGTATTTATTTATTAATACTTTCGACTGAAATCGTCTCTTTTTGATGAACTATTTATCATTCACTTTTTCCTTGATTATTGATGGTTAATAGCCTCTATTTTAAAATTAAAAGAACCAGGCTACTTTTTGGAGAATTCCCCTGTTTACCAAATAACTAACGCTTTTATCTTTAGTCCGAGGGATCTCTGCTGTCATTCCCGATAGTTAAAGGCTAACATCCTTAGGGTAATATTAGTAGTAGTAGTAGTAATAATAATAATATAATAATAGCAGGAGACAGTTCACCACCTGCTAGCGGCGTGCCCCTTGCTGGCACAAAGAGACTATCTCCAAAGGCACAACAGTGTGGCCAGGATCCTACACAGAGAGTTGGCGCAGAAACTCGGTTTGATTCAAGATGCCCCCCCATACTACAAGTATGACCCCCTGCCAGTGCTGGAAGACGCGCGGTGTCTCCTGTACTGGGACAGAGAGGTACTGACGGACCATGCCGTCGCCAACACCCGGCCGGATGTGATCTGGCATAACAAAATAACAGGCAGGGTGTGGCTGATTGATGTATCTGTCCCGGATGACGCCAACATAGCCCGCGCGTATACCACGAAATTGGCTAAATACAGGCCACTGGCGGCAGAAATATCTGCTGTATGGAGAGGAGTCTCAGGGGTGGAGATAGTCCCGTTGATTATTTCAGCCACGGGACTTGTGCCGCGGTCGCTGGGGGAGAACCTCTGCATGATGGGAATCAGGAGGACCATCATATACGAGATGCAGCAGGCTGTGGTACTCCACACCTGCCGCATTGTAAGGGAAGTGCTAAGGGAAGACGCCAGAGACTAGCACGGACATATTTTTCTTTTTCTGTTGTCTTTATCTTAGGACAATTGTCCGGTTCCAGTAAGAACCGTAATACCAAATACTGAAAACAGGTTCCTCCCTTGCCTGCGGGCCGCGAGGGATTGAAAAAAGAAAAAATATTTAAAAAAAAAAAAATAATAATAATAATAATGGTTTTCTTTAAGCTTCAAATGCTAACAGCAAATAACCTATATAAACTTTTTATTTATAATTTTTTTAACACGCGATAACATCTGTGGTCATTGGCGCCCGGTGCCTTCTCAGTGCACTGCCGGCCTCTGGACAGTGTTCTCTTGTTACAGACGATGCTGTCCATCACGGTTCATGAAGAGGCTCCTAGGAAAAAAAAAATCTAAGGGGAGCACAAATAAACTTTTGATAGATTCCACATTTCTCAATAAAAATGGATTCTGTGTGATTGTATATGATGCTCCGACGTTAGACGTGCCTCCGATCTCCACACTTTAGAGAACCTTTGCTTAAAACAATTTTTTTGTACTTAGACGACCTCAAAGTATAGAGGCTATTTATACAAGTATTTCCGGTGAAAACTGAATTTTCAAACATTTGATACGATCGCAATACTTCCTCTTACGGGAGAAAGTAAAAAGGAAATAATTGTGCCTTGCCTATTATAAGCCTGAATTTTTTTTTTTTTTTAATTGGGACCAACAGAGCTAAAGCTTACGCTTTCAATCAACAGATTGGGTAACAAAAAATAAAAGTCAGTATCCAATAAACTGTAATTATGTGTATTCATTCTAAACCTATTAATATAGATAATCGTGACATAAACCACGGCTTGTATTTTATACGTGGGATCATCGAATTTCAGTAGTCGATCAATGTCAAACACTTCACAACATCACTTTAGGAATCAATCTCTATTTATTTGTAATAATCTGTACTATGTCGCCATGTGTATGTATACAGGGTGTCCCAAGGTATATGGATAACGACTTTTTCTCGGAAACTAAGACAGCTAGAAAAAAAACTAAAAGATAAGTGTCCCCGTGGTTTTTTTGTTAGAAAACCAAATTTAATTTGCAAATTTGTTTTGGTGCTTCCAGAAGCGAGATACAGGCACCAACTTCATTTTTTCAAATGGGGAGGTGTGGTTTTTATTTAAGAAATAGATTCCTCTATTTTTTGTAAGAAAAATTTACTTGAACGGTTTTTTTTTCTTTGAGCGATATTTTACAAGTTATGAATGAAAACATGATTCCTATAAAAATTTCAAAATGATATTATAACGGTTTTTTGATTGAATAAGAAGAAAAGTACTATTTTATTATAAATTTTACTTCTCATTAATTACAGATCTTGCTCGAACTGGCCCCCACCATTAGAGATGCATACACATGCTTTTCCTGCCAAGTACTTACGACCAAGAGCAAATACATCTCTAATGGTGGAGGCCAGTTCGAGCAAGATCTGTAATTAATGAGGAGTTAAAATTTATAATAAAATAGTACTTTTCTTCTTATTCAATCAAAAAACCGTTATAATATCATTTTGAAATTTCTTATAGGAATCATGTTTTCATTCATAACTTGTAAAATATCGCTCAAAGAAAGAAACCGTTCAAGTAAATTTGTGTTACAAAAAAATAGAGGAATCTATTTCTTAAATAAAAAACCACACCTCCCATTTGAAAAAATGAAGTTGGTGCCCGTATCTCGCTTCTGGAAGCACCAAAACAAATTTGCAAATTAAATTTGATTTTCTAACAAAAAAAACTACGGGGACAAGTATTTTTTAGTTTTTTTCTAGCTATCTTAGTTTCCGAGAAAAAGTCGTTATCCATATACCTTGGGACACCCTGTATAAGTACATTACATGGTGTCTAAATCAAATCTTTCCGGATCAACTAAAAGTGATAGGTTTATAACCTGTTCAGTTAGCATTTCAGGTTTAAAGAAAATGATTCTAATCATTTTCGAGATAATTCCAGAAATATCAAAAATCTATTCGTAATAATAATCATACACTTCCGGTTAATCGATTTTCTTCAAATGCGGAATTCTAGTAATGTTTCTAATATATATAAATTTTAACATTATATACATACAGAACCATATCGTTCAAGTAGTACTTGTATGAGGAAAGCTTAAACATTACTGTTTCCAAAGAACCCCCTAAAAAAAAAAAATCGATTTTTTCGAGAAAATACTTTAAATAAAAGTGATAGGTATTTAAATATGTTGGTAGTATGGGAAGTTAAAAGAAAATCATTGGAGTCGTTTTAGAGAAAATCGCGAAAAACTAAAAAAAAAAAAAAACAACAAAACTATTCAGTAAATTCGTACTTCCACGAGATGAATTTTGCCCGAAACGTTCGTGTCTGATGCGCTGAAAGTATCAAAAGGGAATACGAAGTTTGAGCTTCTTGCAATTTTTCTTTTTCGAGGTATTTTGTTCACACACTCACACAGACCATTCACTATAAATATTTTTTTTTTTTTTCGTTTTCAGCTAATTTCAAGATATGTATTTTCTAGTGAAAAGTCAATTTCGACGATTTGGTACGACCATAATATTTCCTCTCACCAGGTGTAAGAGAAAGTAAAAATATTTAAAAACGATATTAAATTAAAAAAAAAAAAAGAAAAAGTAACTTCATACCTAGCCCCAATCTTCTCATATTTATTCTCCACTTACCTAGAACAGACAATTATAAATGTAATTACAAAAAAAAAGAAACAATAAATAATGTCACACATTATTCTCCTTACCATTATCTCTTATAAAAGATTAGCAATCATTATACGTTAGATAACAAATAATATGTTAATAATAGTTTAGTAATAATTAGTTAGGAATAGTTAATCTAGGTCAGTGGTTCTAAATGGTATGAAAGATTATCCAATATAATTAGCTGAAACAACATGGCGTTTCTGGATGAAACAGTCCAACTTCAGAGATCGCTTCATCAACATATAAACCATTTTTTTTTTTTTTAGCACCAGTTTTTGTGGCTCCCTTGAATTCTTTAGCCAAACACTTATAAATTTAGGTAATCAAAGAAACTTAAATTATTAACAGTTTTTTTGTTTTTGTCTTTTAATTAACTGCTCAGTATGCTTTGTAATATGATAAGCCTTCGATGGCGTCTGTACAATTCACTGATTTTGTACGTGTTATTACTTTTTCTTACTGCAATAAGTATTGCGATCGTATAGTAAGTTCTGCGTTACTGCCGTAAGTTCTGCGATTGCAATCGCAAGTTTTTTGCGATTATCCCAATAAAGAATCAAAGAAGTTGCTTTGAACTCGATATACTGGCTACTTAATACAAGATGATCTATCACTTTTATTTGAAACAGTCTTCCGAGTCATTAGATTTTAGAAGGGTTCTGGGGGGAGCTGGAAGGTCACGTTTCCCTCAATTGTGTTTTTAGGTTAGGTTCTACCACCTGAACATATAATATTGAAGTTTTTTTTTCTCTCTCTCTCTTTTATTGATATTTACAAATGCAGCAAGTAAATGTGTTAAATGACAACAGGAGTGTGGACTGGAGAAGACATCCAGCGTTGGACTCCACTACTCTATTACGTGGTCACGGGAGGGCCATCTTCTCTTCAGTCGCCTGCATGGATTATCTGGAATAGTGTTTGAGGAAAAGTTGGTGAATTAAAGGATTGGTGAAGGATTAGGATGAGCAGTTGTGGATGAATGGGAGTCTAAGGAAAAACGTTTTAGCTGGATCATTAATGAAAGGAATATTTAGGTCATTATGGATGTGAGATTAAACAACATAGTAGGATGCGTCGACAATTTTTCGAAGGATTTTTGATTGAAGTGACTGGATACGGTGGGAATTGAAACGCTTGATTGTTCCCCATATTTCTAAGCCATAAGACCATATAGATCTCAATAATAGTAGGTAAAGGACTCTTTTATTTTGTAGTGTATGATTGGATCATCTGTTTAGTAGTCTTGAGAGTTGTCTGAACGCCTATTTATTTACAGTCGTTTGAGTTTACTATGAGGATTCCCAGTCACTCTTTTGTCTAGATGGAAACCGAGGTAACGTACGTTTTCTATGGCAGAGATTAGTTTATGGTTAACGTGGATCGGTTGGAGGATTTTTCTACCCAGTGTAAATACGATGTATTTACTTTTTTGTGGATTATTTTTATATTCCATTTTTAGAGCCACGATTCCAGTTGTAGGATATGTTCTTGTAGAAAAGCGATAACCATTCAAGCGTTCAAGGTTTGGGGAAAGGATTGCAGTATCATTGCAGTATTTGGATATTCTGGGTTGTCTGTTGTATATAAGGAATAGAAGAGGGGTCCAAGAATGCTGCCTTGAAGAACTCCAAAGATATAGGAAGTATTGGAGATAGGGCGGTATGCTGACTACCTTGGAAATACCTGTCGTTCAGGTAGGATTTTAATATTAAATAGTAGGTTACATATGGGAGAAATCTCTTAAATTTAAACAGCAAACAATGAAGTCAGTAAAATTTAGAAAATTGCAGATTTGAAGGAAATTTGCAGTAAGAGAAAATTGAGGGAAGAGAAAGTTATCTGTGGGTTTCACATCAGACATTTTTTTGTTAGGGAGTATTTTTAATTTCTTTTTGTTTTCATTTTTCTCGCGTTTTTTTTTTTTTGTATTTTACACCCCCAAGAAAATCCGCCGAAAAACTGCCTTCAAAAGAGACGAAAAGTTGCTTTTTGACTGAGAAACGCCTCTTTAGAGCTAGTCTTATTTTTCGACAACCGATTGTTTTCAAATTTGTAATTGTGGCAATATGTTTAATTATTATGTAGATACTAGAATCGTATAATATATACTGAAGTAGAACTTAGAGGAAAGTTTAACGACGAAAAAAATCCTTTCAGGAAAGTGGTACCATCCGGTTGACAGATTTTGATCTAAACAAGATATTGTAACGTTTTTCCGTCTAAACTAGCTACTGCAACTAGTTTTAAATGGGTTCGTATGGATAAAATACTCTAAACTTCTATAAAACAAACACCAATTTATTGTTTTACACAATAAATTATAAATACAACACTTAATAATAATTAATTCATAGTTTAAACCATAAATGTTCACTTCGTTCACTTTTTATACACTTTCCACAAACGTACACTTCGCTTGTAACTAGAAACTCTCCCAGCTCTCTGTGGGGAAGTGTCTAGAATGTTCTCAATTCTTCCAAAGAGAACTAGAGCGCGTCGCCAGCGCTTCCCAGCGGCTACTAAGAGAACTTAAGGTATATGCTTTCTCTCCTAGATGGCACCTGAAATGTTTTGGGTGTGTTGAGTTGTTGTAGTTTGTAGTGGTAGCTTGGCTTGAGCGGTTTTGTAAAGGGGCTTGTAAGTATATATGTTTAAGAGTTATTTGCAAAGAAATTATTAACTTATTAATATGCACTGATGCTAAGAGAGCGAAAAACAAGTGTTCTGCTTTTGAATGTCTAGCTCAAACTATATGGAAGGAATGTAGGAAGGGGTAGACAATGCTATCAAGGTTCATGAACTCTTTCTGTAACAGTACTTCTTGTACCTGGGTTACCCTTTTTGCTAACAAGCTCGCATTTTTCTCAGTTTCCTTCAATTAAATATATCACACACCACTGGGGCTGCGTTACAATATCAAAGCTTCAGCTTTCTATGATCCTTCGTTTTTGCTTTATTCTGTATGCAATTTCGCTTATGACAAAAAAAAAAAGAAAATGCCAAAAACAAGTTTAAAATACTCTTTGGTGACGCCCAGTCTTTACACACTCAACGCACGCTTAACATTGTTACAATATGTTGGATTAGTTTTGCATATAGTTTAAGAAGTTTGTAGTTTTAGGGAGTTAGTATAGTTTGTTTAGTTTCGTTTAAATTTCTTACATGGAGAATTCCAAGTTAGTCTCTTGTCTAGTCCAAGATACACTTATAGCTGGCGTAGTAAAAATGTTAAGATGGTTGATTAGATAAATACAAGAGTTTTTTACCAGTTTGATAATTCTAACTGGTGATGACTTTAAAAAGAAACAAACAAAAAACATTATTATTGAACAACGAAAAGGAATGTAAACAAAGTTTTGTAGAGATGTAATTAGTATGTACAATAATATTAAGTCTAATAATAATCATGAACATTGCCTTGATATGGAACTTTTCGAGTGATTTAAAAATAAATGTCTTACATAAAAGTTTATTAAAAAAAAAAACCTTGATAAACATTTTGACTACGTCAGTTTTTTATTTTTTATTAAGTAAATTATTTATTATAGCATTTTATAATTTCTTAAAGCACAGAATTTATAGTGAATTTTTGTTAACAATTAATTTAATTAATTAATATTTATCAATACATTTTTGCCATATTTTTATTCGCATACATAAGCTATAAGTCTATTAAAACCTGAAGAGATTTTAATCAATACTATAATGAATATGAGAAGGAGAGGGAATAAGGGAGATAAAACCTATGCGAGGAGCTGAAGGCGGACCCGATTTTGGGTCTGCCTACGGACATAATGACTCATAGGTATGACTTCCAAAAACCCTTCAAAGTCTTGATATTAGACAGAGGGGCATGGAAGAATGGGCCGCCAATTACAGGCGAATCTATGTGGTACACGGACGGGTCCAAGACGGAAGATGGAGTGGGAGCCGGCGTGTACGGGGCTCGTCCGGGATGTAATATCTCGGTGAGCCTGGGAAGGCTAGCTACGGTCTTTCAGGCGGAGCTAGTCGCGATTATTATCTGCGCCGCCGAAATAAGAAGACGGGGAGTGTATAACTCCAGAGTCGTCATTTATTCGGATAGCCAGGCTGCTCTGCGGGCAATTGACTCGTGGGAGATCAGCTCAAGGCTGGTGTGGGACTGCCTAGGTGCACTCAGGGAAATTAGTAGCCATAATAAGGTCTTCCTGGTTTGGGTACCTGGGCACTCGGGTTACAGAGGCAATGAGGCGGCGGACCGCCTGGCCCGGGGGTTCAATGAGATCACTTATCGGGCCGGAGCCGTTCTATGGCGTCTCAAGATGCCTCAGAAGTGCATCCATCAAGACATGGATGCAGGACCGATCAAGGGAATGGTGGGTCAAAACATCAGGCCAGAGGCAGGCGAAAAAGTTTATCTATAGCCACTCGCCCAAGCTAACTGCAGAATTACTCCAATTAGGCCGGGCGGCCATAAGGATAGCAGTTGGCGTTCTCACTGGCCATTGTAGATTAAATAAGCACATGCATCGCATGGGCCTGGCAACGGATAGCCTGTGTAGGTTTTGTCAGAAAGAACAGGAGACGGCACTGCATGTGGTATGTCAGTGCGAGGGGCTGGTCTGGCTAAGGTACCGCCTCTTTGGTAAAGAGAAGCTGGTGCCAACAAGCCTCAGCCAGGGCCCTCTCTCGGACCTATTAAGTCTTTTAAGGCAAGCAGGACTCGAGAGGGTGCTCTGATGGCAGGTCCTCTGATTGGCCACCTGGGAGCCCCCCCCCAATTCCACAGTCCGGCTAAGGACAGGATAGGGGGAGGGTCTCCAACTAGGGGGGATGCCACAATAGATCCTTGGGATGTCGCGGAGGCGTAGGCTGATGAGCCAATTCCCCCGTTAGAATCTAATCTAATCTAAGGGAGATAAATTTAGGAATGATGAAAAAGAAATAAACTAGTAGATGTGTTGAACACTGATGAATAGGAAACACGAACTGCAAGGACTTTACACTGTTAGAGAATATGGTAGCTAGAGAATAATAATGAGTGAGAGACAGACTGGCTGAGTAATTAGAAAGTAGAATGATTGCTTGCTGATTGTCGATAACTGTTGTAAAAACTGTCCTGAACTGTTCTTCTGTAGCTCTCTCTCTCACTCTCTCTCTCTCTCTATATATATATATATACCTAGCCTATACTCGTCCTAGCCTGAATATATCACCTACACCTAGCCTGGCCTAGGTGGGGATTACCTAATGTTTGATTCGGATCCTATGAATCTTTAAAGAATCGAATCCCATTATAATATCAAGGAACATTTTGATTATTAACTGGAATAAGAAAATGAAATTTCCATTTTCAAATAAAAAATATATATATATATTTATTTTTGCAAAAGATTGATATTAGGATTTATTTAATTATGCGGCTATCAAGTCGAATCTATATATGCACTTTTTATTACTTTCTCTTACACCTTAGAAAAGACAAGAGAAGGTATCGTAATCGTGTCAAATTTTCGATATTGAGTTTCACCGGAAATATCCGTTTTGAGATCCCCTGAGTCCAAAAAAGTGGTTTTTAGCAAATGGTCTGTGTGTGCGTGTGTATGTATCTATGTGATCAGCATAGCTCAAAAATGAAAAACTGTAGAAAGTTGAAACTTGATATTCCGTTTAGGTATCACCATGGGGATCTGACAGTACGTTATCTGTCATAATTCCTCAACCGGAAGTTCCACTTCACTAGTTTTTTTTTTAAATTTTTTGCGATTTCCTCAAAAATGACTCTCCAACGATGTTTTTCTTGAAACTTGTTATATCAACTAGACATACAAGGAGGTACAACTTTTATTTGAAACATTTCTCCGGAAAAATTCATTTAAGGGCACTTTTGTGGGAGGGGTGGGGATCCGGCTTTCTCTAAAGTACTATTTCAGTTAATTAGACAATTCTGTCCTCTAAATAATGTTAATTAGAATTAAATGTGTTGTTGAAATTCCGAGTTTGAAAAAATCGGATAACCGGAATGCGTTTACTTTATTACCACTTTACTAAATGATTTTTTTCACTTTTTCGCGATTTCTCAAAAATGGTTCCAACGATTTTCTTAAAACTTCCCACATAAACTACACATACAATGATTTACAACTTTTATTTAACATTTAAAATTTCTCTAGGAAAATTTATTTAAGGGCACTTTTAGGGGAGGGATGGGGTCATGTTTTTCTCTAAAGTGCTATCATAGTTGTTTATACAATTCTATCATCCAAACAAAATTAATTAGAAATAAACAGATGGCCAAAATTCTGAGTTTCAAGAAAATTAGCAAACCGAAAGTGCGCTTTTACTGAACAGTTTTCGACGAATTTCATTAAATTTGGTACACTAACTATAAAATTTATCAATTATAATTTTGACAACTGGAGTAAGAGAAAGTTGTGTGTGAGTGTTTCACACCAGGTTTGTTTTTTTCTTACAGTTGATTAGAGGAAATATTGCGAACATGTGCAAATTTTATGTTTTAAAGTCCTCTGAGTTCGATAAAAATTTTTTTTTTTTTTTGGCGAACGGTCTGTATATATTTGTGTGTGTGTGAACAAAATATCTGAAAAACAAAAACACGCAGGATATTCAAACTTAATATTCCGTTTAGATAGTTTATGTCAAATTCCATCAACCGGAAATTCATCTTTACGATTTTCTGACTGTCTAAACGGTTTCGGAAGCTGTCTAAACCTGTAGGTTAAATTTTGTTAAAAATATAAAGTAAACACAAACAGGAATAAACCATTAACCGTACGTGAAATAATAAGTAAACAAGCAACCTTCCCACCAACCTTATTTTCATAATATAGTGTCTTTGTTTTGACTGTACATCGTTTGTAGCGCAATCAATTTGATGTTCAAAATGTATTTGGTCGACTTATAATTATTATTTTATTCATTAAAAGCCGCTTTAAAAATTAGAATAATCCATTGATTTTTGTGAAAAAGCTATGAAAATATGATTTGATATAATATTATGTTGTTCAGATCAAATAATTAATTTTCTAAAAAGTGCCGCTAGATAGCAGTAGCTGTAAATGACATGTGGTATTGACTAAATATTATAAAGAGAGGAAAGGTATTATAATGGCTGAAGTTCAGTTGAAAGGACTGGTAATTACATACATATACAGACCCGCAATGCATACAAACAACACAGGTTTGTATATATTATATGTGATTCAATGAAACCTGTGTCTTACAAAATTTTATAGAGCGCATGAATGGCTCTTTAGAATTCTATTTTTGATGGTTAACTCTTTATAAATCATTTTATAAAAATCTAGATATCATTTTTCTGTCATTGACAATATTTTTATAAATTCATATTTAGTTAGAGATTGTCGAAATTGAACAACAGAAATATTTTGTGTTTCAAAATTCTGTATTTTCATGAGAAGTTTTGACATTTTGATTTAAGAATCGAAATTTTTAGGAATATATATATAAAATCAGAAATATGACATTCTGAAACTAGCCACAAAATGTCTGTGCCACCTCGCGCACACAATACATACACAACAATACATTGAATCTCTTGAAATAATTCTCGATCTATCACACTTCTCAACCTATTCTCAACTCTACAACTCTAGATTACCTCCCAAATTTTTCGTGCCGAAAAATTTCTCCCTCCAGGAGAGGGGATAATGTGATGGATGCAAGAAACTAGGAAATAATATTAATTTATAAAAAAATCAGAAATGTGACATTCCCTTGCAAAAGGGCTAGGCCAGGTATAACAAGTCCAGTTACTGGTACGGTTCAAGAACAATTATGGCATTGTATTACCCCTTCTCCTCGCAGGGGAGGAATTGAAGGAACAAAGAGAAGAGATTCTTGTCAAGACAGACTCGTCCTAGAAATCAAGGTGGAAACATCAGAGATATACCAGTATCAAGTTATAAGAATTTATTATAAGCTTGTATTGTGATATTCAAAGTACTTAATTTCTCTTAAGGAATAATATATTTATTTATAAAATAGTGGTGATTTCTTTATTATTGCTAATACTTCATTTTCTTTTAAACTTGCATACTTACAAGCCCTTTTTCTACAACACCGCTCGTGCTACGTACTACAAATACACATCATCACACCATAACAATTACACTACAAAATATTATACGGAAATTTGGTTCAATAAAATCATAGATTCTGAAAAAAAATCCGTTAAGAAAAGTCGATGGTAATTATGTTGATGATTTTGAAGATGTTGTGGTATGTATCTACTGATAATTATTAGGAAATAAGTTATTGAACTGTGTATTTGAAACTTTTCATTCGAAAGAATCTTGGCGTCAACTCTATAATTTCAGTTTCCGGTCTGGATCAGATCGCGTAGATAATGTATGGATAAATTATTATTTAGAAAAAGTATAGCTCAAATACAGTTAAGCTAAAGATAGACGGCTTTTTAATTCAAAGAGATTTGTTAACCTATTTGTCATAAACTTCATTGTTTGGCAGAGTAATAAGAGGAATAGTATCAGAGACTTTTTCCGTGGGTACGGGACACCTGGAGGGAAGTGAAGAAGGGAGTGCCGCTGTCGAAGGTGGATAGATGATGTTGAGAACAATCTAAGGGAGCTGGGAATCAGAAGATGGAAATAGAAAGCAAGAGATAGAGAACTACTCGTAAATTGCAGGCTATAATTGAGGAAGCCCAGATTCTTGTAAGACAGTAGCGCCGAAGAGTAAGTAAGTCCGGTTTAGAGCGTTCGTCCCTCATTAGGATGGCTTGATAAACAGTTTGCATAGACCAATATAAATTTACACATTGTTTTGTTACGACAAAATGGGAAGGGTTTGTCTTTTCTAAGGCCACATGTTGTTTCCATAAAGTTTTAAGCGAAATCCATCAACCGGAAGCTAAATTTTACTGAATGCTTTTTTTTTTCTAGTTTTACGGGATTTTGTCGAAAATGGTTACAACGATTTTCTTGGAACTTCGTATACTATCTACAAACATAAATACCCATCAGTTTTTTAATTGAAATATTTTGTGGGTTTTTTAAAG
Source organism: Triatoma infestans (assembly GCA_011037195.1). Taxonomy (NCBI): domain Eukaryota; kingdom Metazoa; phylum Arthropoda; class Insecta; order Hemiptera; family Reduviidae; genus Triatoma; species Triatoma infestans. The sequence continues at coordinate 24,002 of JAAEAF010001749.1, forward strand.
GAACAGTAAGTTGAGCTTATCTCCTAAAGTACTACGACAGTATAATGTATGGTTCTAACAACCTACATAATATTAATATACATTAGAAACGTTGCGAGAATTTCAGATTTGAAGAAAATTCGAAGTCCAAAAGTGCAACTTTATTAAGAAGGGAACCCTCAAGTGATTTTTCTCTTTGATTCGTAACATATTGTAAAGAAATTACTTTAGCCACTAAGTTTATCTGCTTAAAGAGATAGGCTGATATATAAATCGGGAGACGAAAAGATTTGCAGATCGGCAGATGGCAGATGGAAAGCATTTTAATGACATTTTCTGCGCTATGAACGATAAAGAAACTAATTCTAAACATAAATTTTAAGAAAAGCCAATATCGTTATTATCTATCTTACGACAATAAATTTTGCTTTTAAATTTTCTTTTGTGCGTCTCAAATTTTCAATATCGAGTTTTCACCGGAATTTATCCATTTTGATGTCCCCTGCGTCCAAAAAAGCAGTTTTTTAGCAAATGGTCTGTGTGTGTGTCTATGTATACAGCATAGTCAAACACTAAAAATCTTAATATTCCCTTTGGGTATCACCATGGGATCTGACAGTACATTACCTGTCAAAATTCCTCAACCGGAAGTACCACTTTACTAAATGGTTTTTTTCAATTTTTTTTGTTGCAATTTTCTCAAAAATGGCTCCAACAATTTTCATTAAACTTGGTATATCAACTACACATCATACTAACAGCTACAACTTTTATTTGAAACATTTCTCCGGGAAAATTCATTTAAGGGCACTTTTAGGGGAGGTGGAGTTATGGTTCTCTCTAAACTGCTATTTCAGTTTATTACAAAATTTCTATCATCTAAATAATATTAATTACAATTAAATATATTGTTGAAATTCCGTATTTAAAGAAAATCAGATGACCGGAAGTGCGTTTTTTACTGAAAAGTATTTTTTCAATGTTCTGCTAGTTTTCTATAAAACGGCTGCAACGATTTTCTTTAAACTAAATATGTGAAGTACACATATAAAGAGTTATACAACTTTTATTTGAAACATTTCTCCGGGAAAACACATTTAAGCGGGTTTTTGGGATCGGGGTTGGGTTATGTTTTTGCCTCTAAAGTGCTATCTTATTTGATTATACAATTCTGCCATCCAAACAAAATTAATTAGAAATAAATAGTTTGCGAAAATTCTGAGGTCCAAGAAAATAAAACCGGAAGTGCGCTTTTACTAAACAGTTTTTTTTTTTTCACTTTTTATGATTTTTCTCCATAAAAACACAGATGACTTGCATTAAATTTGGTATACTAATTATTAAATTTGTTAATTACAATTTTGTAAACTGGATAATTTGGCACACCAGATTTTTAAAATTAAATATAACTTAACAAAAAATTATGAACTATGAAATTATTTTATATTCAGTTAAAATGGTGGAAATTCCATAAAAAGCTTTACCAATTTTTTATTATTATTTTTTTTTTACAATTCCAGGCATACTAATAACTTGTAAGTATTTTGTAAAGTAAATAATATTGTGATGGTTCTAAATATTCTCGGAAGTATTTCTCTGAGTTATAATCACCACAGCTTTGACCATCGAAGCTTGTAGTGTCGTCGATTTAATACCAGATGGAGCGTATTACACTTTGTATGATCCCTTTTACAATTCCTAGCTTTTCTGCCTGATAACATCTTTCTGCACTTTGTTTCTACAGTTTAACCAACTTAACAAAATTGTTTTTTTTGTTTTTGTTTTGTTTTGTTTTTGTTTTTAATGATTATTATTGAGATATTCTTAGAATAAAAGTTCACGTGTTTTTTTAGATTAACATATATCTAGAGAGATTAGTAAATCGATTGAAGATTGTTTTTTGCTCCATAAACAAAATATTCGCAACAAATAATCTTTTATTTCTAAAAAAAATTTACTTTCTGTATCTATCACACATAGACTTAATTTAATTTCGTAACTTTGGATATCTCGATTTTTATTCACGTTTAGTTGTTTTATTATTTTTGATGAAATAAAATATTTCAATGAATAAGTATTATTCCCTATAGCGGCGTTTACACGATCAATAATATTGACAATACTTTAGAGTGTTGACAATAATATTGATCGTGTAACGTGAAAAAAAATGTATTGATGGTCCGGTATTGACAAGAGTATTGATGAAATTCAGATTTTCTATCAATACTGAGAATTGGAGGGGATATCGACAATATTATTGGCCAGTTCAATAGTTTTATCGAACGTTGCAACTAACCTGTACAAAACAAAAGCGATACTATTATAATAGGTTAAAGAATTCTATGTAATGAACATCTCCTATAATATATTAAAGTTGACTGGCCCAATTAATTTAAAATTTCCATTTTAAGAAAACATTTCAGTTTGAACTCTGACAATTGCACTATTAGAAAAATCGTATGAGTGTTTCGCAATTAATTTAATTTTTTGTTTCAAAAAGGGTTTTTATATGCCATGCTGTTTAATATAGAGAGAAAATAGGCTTCTAACTTTCCTTCCGAATGGTAGGCATATTAAATCACTACATATCTACATGAAAAGTCAATCAAACAATTTTCCTTGTTTATGCCTGATTTTAAATATTGAAATAATATTGATCGTGTAAGGTAATGAAATATTGATAGTGGTTAGTATGAGTATTGATGGAAATATTGTCAATACTGCTATTGACAATAATATTGATCATGTAAACGCCGCTTATTAAAAATCCACATAAAAATACAATTAACAGTGGATATTTTTGATTGGTGAGTTTTTTATTTTTTTATATTTTTTATAAAAAAAGAATGAGATAATCCAAGAAAAAGGGATACAGGAAGAAAATGTGTCATTCATTGTCATATTTCCTCATAATTCGTTTTCACAAAAGTTTTCTTTTTAAAGACAACTAAAAAAAACA
>JAAEAF010001751.1:0-50816 GCA_011037195.1 Triatoma infestans
TTTGTGGATCTGAAGTGAATACAGTATATAGAAGCGGACCAAGTATACTACCCTGAGGAACTGCGGTGCAGGCCAGCGAGTATTTATTTAAGTTAAAATTGAAATATATGTTTGAGAAGAAAATTACTTTTATTCCCATTAAAACATTCGAATGTTTTCTGTACGAGTATATATATATAAGGACAACATTTCATAACAATACACCCGACATTATTCATGTTTTATAAAGTAATTTTTTTTTTTACATGACAAGAAAAAAAAGAAAAAGAAACGTGAAGATTGTCTGAGAAATTCCATCAACGGTCCGTTCACTGAGTCATTCTGAGTATGATTAATGATACTCTTCGGTAATACTACATAAAGATTTTTAAATTAAAAATAAGAAAAAAAAAAACAAATAATGTAACCTTTTATGGAAATGTATGTCCCCCCCAAAGGTATGGTAGTGTATTTGCATAATTTTCGTAACATTTAAATAATTAATCTTTTTTATTTTTGTTTTTAATTCAAAAAAATTGAAAAAAATATATTTATTAAATATTAAGGGCAGATGTTTTCGGCTAGTATTTTTGAATGGAAGCAAAAAGAAACAAAAAAATTACCGACTAATGTATAGGATGTATTTTAAAATACCACCCACACGTAATTTTTTTATTTTTTATTTTTTTTTACTTTAGTGAGCAGTTAGAACATTTGTATTATATAGTTCCATATATGGTATCCATTGGACTGGAGATAATTTATCGTTATTATGAAATAAAAAAACAGATGTTTTCTCATTGAGCTGACATCAAGTTTTATTACAGATGATATTATTTTATAAATATCCAGCGCTGTCATTTTATTTATTTGAGTTAGATATTTTTAAAGAATTATTAAGGTTTGGCTGGGCTGAGCTGGGAAAACATTAGATATCTAGGATCTTCAGAATATCTAGATAAACAGTGTGATATCATTGACATGGATGAACGCCCGAAAACGGTCGATGACCACAAAACATAGCCGGCTAACTGATTTCAAAAAATCTGTTGTAAAACGCTCACATGATTTTTCTCTTAGTCCAGTTAATAAAATTATAAAATTGATAAACTTTCTTGAAACTTCGATATGTTCCTCCTTAGCAAGAGGGTAAATATAGAGTTGGTTTGGGGTATATGTACCCAAGGTGATAGTTGATGTGATTACACTGATGTGCACAAGGGAGCGCCATTAACATCAAACAAATACACACAACATTTGAAATTTAACGTCACATAGCCCGCAAGGGGTATCTGTTGCATGCAGTTACTTGGAGACTTTGTCAAGACAATACGCAATAAATACACTTATTAAACCCATATGCTTCCGCTTAAGGTTTTCATTGTTTACATTCCGGCTCAAATGTTTCATCACATGTTACAATTCTACTGAAAAATTCTTTTTCAATTAAAAAATATCGTTCTTTCAACTGTTGACTGATTTTGAAACCTGTCTATCAGGTATCTATAAGGTACTAATATTAAATGGTTTACGTGAAAATCTCACATTAAGGTAATATGTAAAATATTTCTTATTTGATATAAATTATTGGTTAAGGTTGGACTAAAATGAGTACTACGAAGTATAATAGTGGTTCGCAGGCGCCAAAGATCATGGGGTGCTTATTGCGCCAATCCCTGTAGGTCTAGTATGAGAAACCTCTCCTCTTCATGAGGTTGAGGGCTTTCTCAATCAGTTATTTTTGCGCTATTATCTCCTCTGATCTCAATGTGCCAAAGATTTTAGTGATGTACAAGATCTAGTGATTGCAGTACAATAGAAACTACAGGTGTGAGGCTGTTTCCTCCTCTTTCTGACATAATCTACACAAAGGTTCCGAGTTAATTATCCCCCATCTTGTGTAGCTGTTTCTTGAACCTGCCATGCTCCATGAAAAGGCCTGGCATCAGATTAATCTGGTAACTTTCTAAGCAACGGGACCTTTTAGTTCTATATTTACACTGCTTCGACATCATCATCTTGCTGTGTGGAAACTTAAGTTTCCAGATTTTGTCGTGCTCTCGCCGGAGCCTCCGACTGACCCTTTGTATGGAGAAGCCTAGAAATTAATTTAATTTAAACTGACAAGAATTCAATATAACTTCTAGGCCTTCTCCGAAACCATTAGTTTTTGCAGAAATAAAGCAGGCCTCTCTCATATACGTAAATTAAAAAAAATAAATAAATAAGCATTTAATATGTGAATTGGTCCGCAATGCTTGGTAATATCTGGGATTTATCCGTCATATTAAATGTATGCGGAGGATCTTATAAGGTTATTTAGATAGATTTTAACCTAAAGCGTTTAATATTAGTACCTGATCAATAAATTTCCATCAATTAGAGAAAGTTTTTCGATTGTATAAAATTTTCGAATCGGAAATATTAGGTTTTGAGGTCCTATGAGTATGAGAAAAAATGTTTTAAGCGAATGATATGTGATAACAAATTTAACCTTCCACATACTATCCACAAGTGTAGTGCATAACAGAATCATTAAGTCAACTCTGTAAACGAACTTGGACAGCCTTATTCTGACAATGGATAAAAATCCGAAACTCAAAATATGCATACCACGACGGATAAAATCCCAGATAAACATTTAAATTTATTTTCACATTTATTTAAAAACAATAAATATAAAAAAAAGCCACACCTTTATTGCAAAATTTATGTTCAAATAAACAAACAATCTCTTGATATTAATTTAGCAAAAAAAATTGTTTTATTAAATTTATATTGTATTTTTATCTACAAAATTATAATAAATATATTGCTAACAATTTAATAGTAGTTTAAAAGTTATAACAACAGAGGCCTTTTATCTCATAATAACACCAATTACTTTACTAAGGAAGTTATTATTCAAATTTTCAATTGTATTCCATTTAATAATAAATAAAATAAAATGAGATTGTTCGCATTCGTTGTTTTTTTTTTTTTTTTTTACGATTCATTTTTATTATCATTTATTATTTATTTTTCTTAGAATAATTTATAGTATTCTTTTTTATTTAATTATGACCGACATTTAACACTCCATTTATAAATAGCTTATTTCCTGTTTCTATTAAGAAAGATAATCGTACTCTCTTGAACACCTGAACGTGGTACAGGTTATTTCTTCTATTCATTTATATTAGTATAAAGATTTCATACATTTTTTTTAAATCCATAATAAAGATAATTCTCTGAAAAGTAAGAAACTTTCAAATCACTTTCTCTTACTGCAGTCTACAGAGTTATAATTGACAAATTTTAAATTATATTGATACAATGAGTGGTTCTAAATTTTTTTATAATAATTGTTTCTAATAAAAGTTATTGGTCTCTGTATTCATAGTTAGTATAAAACAACCTAATGAAATCCGTCGCTGTTTTTATAGAAAAAATCGTAGTAAACAAAAAAAAAAGTAGGTTAAGTAAAAAAGCATTTCCGGTCAACTGGATTTTGTCCAAACACGGAATTTTGTCAACACATTTCCTTCGGTAATTCGGCTGTAGTAGCCGTTGTACAAATAGTCCACATCCAAAGAGCCATGGTATATACCCGTCATATGTTTTAATAAGAATGCATTGATTTATATTACTTTCTCTTACTCCTATTGTGGGGTGGGTGGCTTGTCCTCTAAAGTGCTATTTCAGTTTACTATACAAGTCTCTCATCTAAATAATATTAATTATAATTAAATATGTTGTTGAAATTCCGAGTTAGAAAACAAAAAAATCGGATGACCGGAAGTGCGTTTTTACTGAAATATATTTTTCAGTTTTCTGATATTTTCTCGAAAAATGGCTTCAACGATTTTCTTTAAACTAGGAATGTGAAGTACACTAAAATGCTTTTATCATAATTGATTATACAATTCTATCATCCAAACAAAATTAATTAGAAATAAATAGATGGCCAAAATTCCAAGTTTCAGGAAAATTAGTAAACCGGAAGTGCGCTTTTACTGAACATTTTATTTTTTTCAGTTTTCGATGAACTCCAATGCTCAGAAATGAAAAATCGTAGAAAGTTCAAACTTGATATTTCGTTTAGGTATCACCATGGGTATCCGACAGTGGGTCATCTGTAAAAATTCCTCAACTGGAAGTACCACTTTACTAGTTGTTTTTTTTTTGCGATTTTCTCAAAAATGGTTCCGACGATTTTTCTTCAAACTTGATATATCAACTATACATACAGAGAGCTACAACTTTTATTTGGAATGTTTCTATGGGAAAATTCATTTGAGGACCGTTAAGGGGGAGGGGTGGGGTTAGGTTTTCATCTAAAATTTCAGTTTATTAAACAATTCAATCATCTAAATAATGTTAATTAGAAATGAATATGTTGTTGAAATTCCGAATTACAAAAAATCGTATAACCGAAAGTGTGTTTACATTACCACTTTACTAAACGATTTTTTCACTTTTTCGCGATTTTCTTGTAACTTCTTATATAAACTAAAAATAAAAGATCTACAACTTTTATTTAAAACATTTCTCTGGAAAAATTCATTTAAGGGAACTTTTGGAGGAAGGGTGGGGTTATGGTTTTTTTTTTGTTTTTTTTTTTTATAGGGCTACTATAGTTGATTACACAATTCTATCATCCAAACAAAATTAATTAGAAATAAATAGATGGCCAAAATCTGAGTTTCAAGAAAATTAGTAAACCGGAAGTGCGCTTTTACTGAACAGTTTTTTCAGTTTTCGACGAATTTCATCAAATTTGGTACACAAACTATAAAATTTGTCAATTACAATTTTGAAAACTGGAATTTTGAGTAATAGAAAGTTGTGTGAATGTTTCATACCAGATTTTTTAAAAATTTTTTTAGCTGCACGGCACACACAGCTCAATGCAGCATTTTCCATGTAATGCTTTTCATATTGATTAAACTTCAGAGAAAATGTGTTTTAGTTTTGAATCAAAATTTTGGGACATCTATTAACTTTTGGTTTTGTTTTAAAAGTTAAGTATTGCATTTATATTTTTTTAAATATAAAATGCCCACATTCTTGTAGTTCTGGTATATAATTCATAGAAACAGCTTGTGAACTTATTCACACGGAATAATTTGTTATTTTAAATATAAAAAATTGTATACGTTTGATCGTTATTAGTAATCCAAGTATATTTGGCGGAAGCCATTAAGAAATGTTCGACATTTGAACACATCAGGATACCGCCCGAATAAGAGGGTTCAGAAACGTTGAACAATAAACCGTTTTTGAAGATTAAGAAAAAAAATTATGCTTCTTTAGTGCCCGGCCAACTATCGTTGTACTTGAAAAAATTGTATTATGTTTTAAGGTTTTAAATCAAATACTGTTTGACCATACAATCCAGGTTTATCTTTTTTTAAAAATAAATTAATGTAAATGAATTATAAACTACTAATGAATATGAACATGCATGTTACAAATAATGTATTGTTCTTTAAAGAAAATAAAAATAAAATAAAAAAATTAATAACAATCGTAATACCAAATTTAGTTAAAGAGAGAGAAAAGACATTAGGTAACGGTAAGGAAAAATAAGGAGGGAACCCCACTGTATATATATTTATTATGACGATTTATCATAAAAAAACATACTGACTATGTATAGGATACTATATTGTTGTGACGTTGTGGCCAAGTGACTCAGTAAAGCTTGTCCCAGTGCCGGGTTTACGCCTACGCTTTTTTTTAAAAAAAAGGCCACTCCTTCTTTCGTATTGGTCGCGTGGGAATCATTTAATTTTCAATACATACTCACCTTTTACGACTTCCCTCCTCTTATAATAACTCTTTTTTACAATAACAGGTACTAAAAGCAGAAAAAGAATAAAACAAAACAACAAAAAATCAAGAAACCAGCAGCCGATAGCAATGCTGAAAAGTTGATGACGTATCCTACCAAATCTGGTGTGAAACACTCACACAACTTTCTCTTACTCCAGTTCTCAAAATGATAATTGACAAATTTTATAGTTTGTGTACCAAATTTAATCAAATTCGTCAAAACTGAAAAAAACTGTTCAGTAAAAGCGCACTTCCGGTTTACTAATTTTCTTGAAACTCAGAATTTCAGCCATCTATTTATTTCTAACTAATTATGGTTGGATGATAGAATTGTATAATCGGATGCACTTTGATGAAAATCTAACCCCCCCTCCCCTAAAAGATCCCTTAAAAAAATTTCCCAGATAAATGTTTAGATAAAAGTTGTAGATCTTTGCATGTTTAGTTTATATACGAAGTTTCAAAAAAATCGTCGGAGCCATTTTTGAGAAAATTGCGAAAAAGTGAATAAATCATTTAGTAAAGTGGTAAAGTAAACGCACTTCCGGTTATCCGATTTTTTTCAAACTCAAATTTCAACAACATATTTAATTCAATTAACATTATTTAGATGGCAGAATTGTCTAATAAACTGAAATAGCACTTTGTCTTACAAACTGAAATAGCACTTTAGATGGAAACCTACCCCACCCCTCTCCCAAAAGTGCCCTTCAGTGCATTTTCTCGGAGAAATGTTTCAAATAAAAGTTGTAGCTCATTGTATGTGTGGTTGATGTTTGACGTTTAAAGAAAATCGTCGGAGCCATTTTTGAGAAAATCGCAAAAAAGTAAAAAATCCACTAGTAAAGTGGTACTTCCGGTTGAGAAATTTTGACAGATAACGTACAGTCTGATCCCATGGTGACCCCTAAACGGAATATCAAATTTCAACTTTCTACGATTTTTCGTTTTTGAGCTATGCTGTTCACATACATACATACACACACACACACACACACACACACACAGACCATTTGCTAAAAACCACTTTTTTGGACTCAGGGGACCTCAAAACGGATATTTCCGGTGAAAACTCGATATCGAAAATTTGACACGATTACAATACTTCCTCTTACTAGGAGTAAGAGAAAGTAAAAATATATATAATAAACTTGGAGTTATTGAACTGATAATGATCAGTAGTAATAGTACTGATATTTAAATAAATATTAATATTATTATTATTATCTTATGGTAGAATCAATAAAACGTTAATTGTGAATATTATTTTTAAAAACATAACTCTTAATTACTTTTTATTTAGTATAATTAAAATGACACTGTTTACTCTATGATTTTTATTGATATTAATTACACATTTGTGATAAAGAAATTAACAGCAAATAACATTAAAAGTAGTTTTTTTTTTTTTTTTAAACGATTGATCATATTTTATAGTTTTTAGGTTAATTTTGAATTCTAATATTATCATAGTTTTTTTTTTATAGATTTATGTGGTTTTAAATTAATCACCCAGTTGATTAACCTATTTTTCATTGATGTTTATTGATATTTAAAATGTTTATAACTTGCACACATTAATAATTATTGGTATCATATGCGGTTAAATTAAAAGTAATGTTTTTTTTTCTATTAATAATAGTTTGATTATCTTAATTTTATCAAAACCAGTTTTTGATTTTGTCTGTTTTTTTTTTTTTTTTAAATTAATCATTTATTAATAATGACAATAATGATTCTCGACTGTTCGATTATAGTTGCAGGAGATCATGAGGAACGGTCAATAAAAATACAATTTTTTTTTTTTTTAACATTAACCAACGTTTAAACAAATTTATTGTCTTCTTCAGGGATAAAAATAATAAGCGATTAACAAGGATTACATATAATTTTCTTACAAAAAAAACAAAACAAAATAAAACTTGCAAAAAAGAGTTACTTGAAATGTAATAATGAACTATATCATCCCAAATGAAGGTAAAGTATTGACAGTTGGCAATTGTTATTTGCAAGTTTTGTTTTGTTTTGTTTTTAGTAAAAAAAATTATATATGTAATCATTGTTAATCGCTTTTTATTTTTAACCTTGAAGAAGACAATAAATTTGTTAAAACGTCGGATATTGAATGCTGCCGCCTTGTGGGGGGAGTGGCAGGGAGAGATCAAAGAAGTGCGGATTATCTCTGATAGTCAGGCCGTACTAAGGGCTTTGAGTAAGCCATGGTGGAGTTCGAAACTAGTGGGAGAATGTAGGAGAAGGCTTAATGCTTTGGCTCGGAGGGGTAAGGTGCGTCTCTATTGGATACCCGGACATGCGGGAATAGTGGGCAATGAGAGGGCGGATCAGTTGGCTAGGGAGGGATCATCATTACCATTTTGCTGTCCTGAACCAGCCCTGGCCGTCACAAAGACGTTTCGCGATAAACAGATTAGACTTTGGGAGATGAGAGTCTTGGAGAAACGCTGGGGGGACACGCAGGGGTGCCTCCAAGCTAAAAGATTTATAAAAGCAAGTAAGCAGGGAATTTCGGAGTATCTCCTGTCCCTCAGTAGGACATTACTGAGGACCTTGGCGGGGGTAGTGACTGGACACACTTGGATGTCTAGTCACTTGTTTAACAAAGGGAGGTAGTCTAGTCCCATTAGTCAGAACTGCGACGACGGAGTCAGGGAAACGGTGTACCACTACTTATGTCAGTGTCCCCCGTTTCGCTGGTACTAGGTTTCGCGTATTTGGGAGGGCACCACTCTCGCAGGATTGCCTCTGGGCGAGTTGGAGTTTAAGGATATCCTGGGATATTGTAGACTGACCGGTAAGCTACCGGGGGAGATTAATTAAGGGAATATGGGGGGTATCGAGGGGATAAAAGCCACATAGGCTTAGGTCCCACGCCATTAGGCACCCGGCAAAATAATAATAATAATAAAACGTCGGATAATTTAAAAAAAAAAAATTGTATTTTTATTGACCGCGCCTCGTGATCTCCTGCAAATATTTATTAATAATTTTACATTTTCTTCAGTCGTTTAAAACAAGAGTTTTTTGTGTCCTGTTTCCTCTCTTTCCTGACAAAACATGCACAAACCTATCCTACCCTGCATATGTGTATAGTCACACCAAGATATCACGTCTTGATTGCAAGGTTATTTATTTATTTATAAAGTTACAGTTTCTATAGAACCCTTCAAAAATCTATTTCTCTGGTGAAGCCGTTTTCAAGGGAGTTCTTATAAACTGAATAAATCCTTCAGTAAAGTCACATTCCTCTATGACGAATTTTGACAAAACCTGAACCAAAACAAAAAAAAAAAATTGAGCTGTTGAAAAGGTACAGATCTCACCACCGAAACCATACAGGGTCCTTCCTTGACGTTTCAAGTGCATAAACAAAATCCATGGCAGTCACTATTACTAAAGCGTTATCAGACCTGAAATACGCTTTACATCTCCACGCCGGGCCAACCTCCTTATAGCCGGCTTCGTGATTCCCTGAATGTTATCACATAGTACCTTCCTGTGACGCTTGGCATCTCCTTTTCCAAGGCCTTATCCTCCCTTGCTACGGTTAGTCATCTTGTAGCGAGCTTCGAATTGTTCAGAAAGTAAGCAAAGTGTGGAATTAATCGTTAATTCGCACCATTGGCTCCCACCCGTACATCCGTCCTGGCTTGGTCCGTGTACCACAGAAAGAAAGAGAAAGAACGAACGGGGATTACAATGGCCCGTTTAGGACGAAATTATTCTATTTACTGGTAGAAGAACGTTTACTAAAATAGAATAGCTTCAAGTAAATTGATTAATATATCTATATACTTTATGAATTTAAGACTTGTTTATAGTATTAACTATAGGCCATTAAATATCTTAGTCTGACTATAGAAATCTGAACAATTCTGATGTTGATTGATACAGGGGAAAAAATAACAAAACATCAATAACAAAAAAACACAACATATAAATGTATTTTTTATTTACACAAAACTAGAGAGCGCATATTTTTAAAACAAATACAAACAAAAAAAAAATTATATACACAAAACAAATAAAACTTTTGGCAGTGGTTTCGGCCAGTTGTGGGCTTCAATAACCAAACAAATAACTAAAGCAATAAAGTTAACCTAATTTCTTAACCTAAATAATAAAATCTATCCTAGCTAGCAATTCTGCTACAGACTTATTTTGCTTTACTTTTTATTTATATTATTAATAAATTTTATATATAAAATATGTAATTTACATAATGGTGAACATTTTTTAGTCATCCGTCCATTAGATGATTAAATGTTAATTATTATTATTTTTTTTTTTGGTTAAAAATTGATTTTTGAAACTAGAATGTAACAATTTAATTGGATTATATTTTTATTACAAACTACATTGATATGTTACTGTAGTAAAAACAATAGTTATAAATCGATTATTAATATTTGGAATATTTACTTAATTAAATTTAATTTAATTTTGGGCTAAGAAAGACTTTTTCTTTTCTCATAACAATTTAATTTAATTGGTAACTCAGATAATACTGAATACTTTTTATTCAATTTTGAGCAATCTGGCTGAGCATTGGATAAAAATTTAAAATTCAAATAATCCCTATAATCCTAAGCGCTTATTATGAAGCGGACGTTATGAGAGGAATCAGCAAATAAATCCTCCTCCGAAATTTTGATAAACTAAAAGAAAAAATCAGGCATGAAAATCTTGTATACATTAGTTTCTAATTATCTGCCTCCTTAAGGCCTAACGCTAAGAATGGCGATAATTGCAAATAATCCACATTCTTGTTGTATATAATCTTAAAAAATAAAAAAAAAATTTGAACCCCTTTCAATGAAAAATGATCAGTGAATGTTTAATCCCTTTCACAAAAAAATTTGCGTATCCACTCCTGCAAGTGCAATCTTAAAATAGTTGAAATATTAATTAAAAAAAAAATGAACTTATAAAATGAATATTAAATGTTTAACAGAGATTATAACTGTAAATATTAATTTACACAGAGATTATTAGTTTAACAGAGATTATAACTATAAATATTTTAGGCATGCTTGATGAATATAAAAAATGCGCAACTGGTCTGATATATTTTATTTTGAATAAAAGTGTCATTCAATAAGTAATGAGATACAATTAAAGAGAGACAATTCTTAGTAAAACTTCAATTATTGAAGAATAACGATTACAGTTGGCACTGCTGCCAGCTGTTTCGCTCTCAGATTCAGTAAACACAATGTCTATTACGTGAAGAGTGCAGTGTTATGATTTCTAGTTTCTGTGTGGGTGATATCCTATCCAATACAGAATAAGTTGGAAAAACATGTAAGTTGTTAAATTCAAAAGTGTTTTTTCCCCTTAATTAGAAGTCCAGTAAAATATTTGCAAAGATTTTTTAAGGTCCCGTATCTTCATAGTTGCAGAGGGGACAAATGGAGATTTCCACCATACCTATTCTGAACATACGACAGAGTCGCATTTTTTATGTAGTACTAATTTTGTTGTACCTTGTGTTCATACCGCGCCTTTACAATACTGACTCTAGAAAGGGCGAGATTCTTCAACTTTGACCTTAATTGAAGAACTTTCCTAAATTTTTTTTTTGGCCATTTCATGTCAGATGTGCTGGGAACTACTGCAGAATCACTCTTGACCATAAGTTCTCAATTTGTGCTATACCCTGGCTAGTATTGCCGCTTGGGAATCCATAAAAATTACAGCATTCTTAGTAGATCCCTCTCTGGTCAGTTTCTCAGTTGCCAATTCGAGCTGTTACAATTTCTCCATCGAATTTAGTGGCGTTTCTTTCTATGGGCTCAAATCATTGAAAAAATTGGCTATAAAGAGCCACTCCTACATTATTGATTCAATTCAAAGTGGCCGACCAAGTGAGTTTGATTAGTAGCATGCAAGATGATCAATCGGAATTTTCAAATTTATAAACTTGAAGTCAAGAAGACAGACCAATTATTACAGAGAGATTCTTGAAAATAAAGTAAAGCCTGAGATTCTAAAAAAAAAAAAAAAAAAAAAAAAAAAAGCGATGTGGTTTTACTAAGGATAGGGAGGACAGTGCTCCCCACGTCCTTGGTAATCCAACTTGAAGTTACGAAAAGATTAGGCTGGGGAAATCCGCCTTACAGATCTCGCACTGGAAATCTGTTGGTTTACTATCTAGCGCCAAATTAATACTCAAGGAAAGATTATCTAAAGATTCAAAAAATTGAATCACGCATGGCCTATAAAACTAAATCATCAATAATTTCGTGCAGGCATAATTGTTTGCCTGGAGGAAAATGTGGTGGGTACAGGAGAATCCATATATGCTCCCTAAGACAAATCTTGGAGAAATCCCATGAAAAGATTTACATCTGCTGTTTATCGGCTATAAACAGGCATTCGACAGTGGTGACACAAATGGATGAAACATCTTGGCTTTGAAACATCAAAGAATTCTCGACAAACTGATACGGCTTGTCTGTCGAAGATGGAAATGCAGGTTATCCCTGCAAAAGTAGTAGTTGGCAATAAAATTGGTATCTTTCCGATTGGGACAAGTGATGGACTCTCTGCTGTGCTCTTTTAACCTGTTTTCACAAGAAGTTGTAAACATTTCTCGTGATATAAGGAATATATTTTGCAAATCATAGTAGGTATTAGCCTAAGCAGATGATATTTTAATCTTGGCCTGTAATAGTGATAAATTGAAACTGACTATAGTTAATACTTTTGATAAATTTTAGAAAGCGTTAATGTCTTCAAATTATAAGATTTTAACAGATATTTTTATTTCGGTACTTGAAGTCTAAAGAAAGTAAAATAAAATAAATGTTCCAACATTTTATACAGAATGAATTAGACTTTTTCATTAACGTTCATGCAGTATGAATGACGCTTCTGATTATGCTTTCATTTGTCAATAAAGTTATATTATTAATATTATTTTGTTGAATGAAATATGATTCAGTTTTTCTATGGATTTGAAAATATTAAGGAATTTTTCAATTTCTTTATGAATGCGTTATTTTTGGCTACGCTCTTTCTTTCTATGTCTATTCATGCCTATTTTTCAAAATATCAAGCCTGGTTGTATTAAGGGTCGGAGACTTGGATATTCACAGAAAGTATCAAAAATAGCCGGCTGGTTTTTGAGATAAAAATAATTAGAAAAACAATGGGTGTTTCGAAGGATGACAGCGAACCAGCTTCAAGGATGAAGCAGAATAAGAACCCATAGAAGAATCGAGGATTTTTATTAAAAACGAAAACATTTGATGGTTGGGGCAAGAGGAGTGTGAAGAAGATAGCAGAGGAATTAAAGAGATTTTGGAAGACAGATGGTATGATGAGTGAAAAAAAAGGTATGTCTGAGAAGAAGATGGAAAGGCGACACAATAGACAAATTAAAAAATATGAGAATGAGGAATTCAAGGACCCCTGTTTTCATCCGGGATCAATGTAGTAAACTAACTAGTAACTAGAAAGGTGGGACCTATGAATGCATTTATTAGAGTATTCGGATAAAAATAGAATACCACATTGAAAATATAAACCATAATATATCTCTTTACTTATTGTATGATAGTCGTTATAATTTTTTGACAGTCTTCACAGAAGTTTCTGTAAACTTGCAGGCAAATCACAAATATTGGGTAATATATAGATATATATATATTTTTAGGGGACGTTTAATTGTTTCTTATCTTTATCATGTGCAAATAAGTGTTCGCAACACTCTATATGTTCATTTTAGTTGGTTAAAATTTGAGCAGACACAATTTAATTGGGACGATATATATAATGTAGTTTGAAGGCCCACATATTAGACCTGCAGATTGCTCATGGATTCTAAATTATAACTAATAGTAGAATTAAGAATCAAATTCGAAAAATTCAGAGAAAAATATAAAAGCTTCTTAATTTAATTATATTGTTAAGCATTTTAATAAACAATTGTAGCTAATTGTTTATAATCAATTTGAATAATTCATAGTTTAAAGTAAGCTGGTGTCAAAACCTTGCTTGGTAATAAAATAAAATAAAAAGTCTGCCTTATTACTATCCCACATTATAACAGAATTTAAGAATATATAAAATAATAATTCTTTTTTTAAATGAATAATTTTCATTTATCTTGTGGTATCCAAAATTTTGTTGGTATTCTTCCAAAAGCATCGTTCATTACTCTTTTAAAAACATAGGCTAAACTTTCTCCAATATTGTCTTGCAATTCATCAACAATTTCCAGTGCATTTTTGTTTAAAAATTGATTTACTGTATGGCCTGAAAAAAGAAGGAAAAATATGAATTAACATTTAGTTATAAATAACTATAATATCGATGAATGGGTCCATACCAATTATAATTATAATTGTAATCAAGACATATTCTTTGAAATTGCAACATTACATATGTTTAATTGGTCTGGCTATAAAAAATGATGGTCGGGATTTTAATTGTATACTTGAGGCGGTCTTATGTCAAAACAAGGAAAGCTTATTCATATTTAAATTTAATCAAACTGACAGATCTTCAATACCTTTCTAAAAATCAACTGTTTCACAAAAATGTTTCAAATAAAAGTGATACGTTTCAATCTATGGCAGCAAGCATTCCAAGTTTTAAGAAAATCGTTGTAACCGTTTTCGGGCAAATTGCCAAATATTCAAAAATCTTTTCTGTAAAAATCACACTGCTAGTTAACCGATTTTCGACAAATTTGGAATTCTATCAATGGGTCACTTGAATATTAGTATTATATAGGTGGTAAAACTATATAATACACTGAAGTGGTACTTTAGACGGAAATATAACGCCACTGTTTCCCCAAAATCCCCAAAATATAAATTTTCCCGGAGGAAAATATTTCAAATAAAAGTGATAGTATTTGTGTGTAGACAGTACACCACCATTGAAGCCGTTTTTGAGAAAATAATGAAAAATTGAAAAAAAGTTTACTTGTAAAAAAGTTCAAAGAAGTTCGTTGGAGATCTGAAACTCAGTTTTGGCGATGAATGATACTTCATTTGGATTATGATGAACACAAAGATTCCTATAATTTTTATTAAGTATGCTGATCAAGTCAGATTTACCAAAATTGAGTTTTCATAGTAAACAGGTACAAAATACTGCATAAGAAAAAATTGTTCTTAGCGAATGGTCTAAGGTGGATGTGTGTTTACATTATTATTATCATCTCTCGTTATAAACAACATGCTCAGTGTTTTACAGAAAAGCCAGTTCTGCTGAAGCTTGGTGAAGCCTTAAACTCTATTTTACAGCTCAAGCAGCTTAGCTAGGAAGTAAATAAAGAAAAGTACAATAACAATAAATTCAAGGAAAATATGGCCCTGCTCGGGTAGAACAATTAATTGTGACATCGTGACTCGACAATTGTATGGTATTGCCGTCATGAGTAAATGGCAAGTAAAAATACTACATAATAAACCGAAGGGCAGAAGAAATAGCGGTAGGCCAAAAAAAAAAAAGAATGGATGGATGGGATGATTCGAAGGATTGATAAATAATATGCACTGGCAAGGCTGGATGTTTTGAATACTTTTAGGCATCAAGATGCACTGAATGGTGTAAAAAAATAAATAAATAAAATAATAATAATAAACTGAAGCTCATTGTAAAATCGACTGATTGTTTTAAGTTAAATATTTATTTTTTTTCTTTTACAAGAAATCCGCTCGCGAAACTGCCCCTAATAAACTTCACTTAAAACGGACTGTATGTATATTAAAAAAATATTTGTGTTGTATCATTTTGAGAAACACAATGGGACGACTGCTTTTAAATTTTTGGGAGGCACTAGATCAAATAGAGGAATATCTATTTTTCAAGCATGTGTTACTTCAAATTTCCTCCTAGGTTCGTGAACAGAGGAAGTTTGCAAATATCTTCACTATATATTTCTTTCTTACAATTAATTACACCATATGAATCTAAGGCCAAGTTCGGGAAATTAACTTAGATCTGAGGTACACTTTAATACAAGACACATATCCATATATCTGAGTTTGATTTGAAGTAAATAAATCAGAAACTGCAATAGTAATATTAATAAAATAGTCAGTCCGATTTTAATATCTGAAAACTTGTATTTCATTCCCATTTGTATAATTTTTTTATTTCTTAGTCAAATTTTAACAGATTATACATAAACAAAAAGTATTTAATTGATAAAGTAATAATCTTACCTTAAAAAAAAAGTTACATAGCTGAAAATATTGAGTATAGATTATAGAAAGGTGAGATATGTAGGCTTTATAATACTTGAAATAACTGTCGCCAATATTTTATCTTCAGTCTATATTTATATTATTTCGTTTAGGAGTATTCTTTTCTTTTTTTGTTCTCATGGGTTTAACATCACATAGTCCTTCCGTAAAATCCTTATGATTCAACGGAAACTAAGTAGTGTATCATAGGAAACATGTATCATAGACCTAAAGATAATTCTAGTTTAATGGGGAATTCCCTATTTCTAGAATAGTCTACTTTTGGTACTGTAATGATTTAGGTATCTAAAATGGTACTAAAATGATTATCAATTTCAATTTTTTTTTCACATAAATCCTTATTTCATTTTATGACCATTAAAATTGAGAAAATATTGAAATTTGTAAATATTGAGGTTATGATTTTAATGATAATGATGTTAACTTCGACATTATTAGACGTGTTTATTTATTTCTAATTAGCAACTTTATTTTTTTTCTATTACATTCCTGATTTTTTTTATTTTTATATTAATTTATATATTAAGTATTTTCTTTTTCTAAATTAATGAAACCCCAACTTTTTGAATAAGAATTGCTTGCTGTGTAGAAACAAAAGTTCAACTTTATTCCGATAGATAGCGCAGTCTCTTTGTTATCGGCACAAATCCCTGTTTTATGAGAAAAATGGGTTTGTTATTCCTGTCTGGAGCTAGTAAAAGGGAACATCTTATAGGTTAAATAGTATATGTTTCAAGAAGTTTTACCTTTGGATAGCTACATATTAATTATATTATCATTTGATAGTAAACATATTTTATACTAATTACGTGTGAGTAAAATTATTTTTACATTACCTAGTACTTTATTTCCATTGAACAGATTGTCCAAATGTACTCTGCAACTTTGCAATTTAAATTCTACTTTCATGTTGTCCACATGCATTACTTCTTCGCCTTGGACTTTTGGAAAACTAATTTTCATAAACACCTCAGTTGTTACGTTCCCTGAAATATGATGGGTCAGTTTAGTTCAAACTTAACAAAATTGTAAAATCTTATTCATTGAAAGTAGTTACTTTAATTGCTGCCAAAATAAGATAAAATTAACTTATTACTAAAAGTAATAACAAACTATTTAAAAATTAATTCTCTAGACGTTTATTTGCCACCGTACTAACTTATATATGCCCAAAAAAAATGACATATTTTGAAACGGTTGATGCATTGGTTATGTACTTTCCTTATGAAGATATCATTTGAAGTTATCATTTAAAAGTTACGCATTTCCGCTGCGAAATATTTTTGCTTTGCACGTTATTGGTAAAGTGTATTCTCATTGTAATTATATTTATAGTAACATTCTTTTGAGAAAATAATTTATTGCACTAAAATTACTAGAAATAGATGTAGTACATTACAGTTTAAATAAAACAAGGTAATCAAACAGAAGTGCTCCGAGTATTTGCTAATTAAGGGATATTGCTTACTCTCGGGATCAGCAACGATCTAATACGAAAGATCTCTGCTAATATTTCTAAATTATTTTTCAGTTTTTATGCGCTTGGCAATAATTAGGATTTCGAAGTGTTATGATCTAACTTTAGACTTTTTTTTAGCGTTAGGATTATCTTTATTTCGTGCAAATACGGGTCGTGATTGCGAACAGTGTGTATGGAAGATATAATCAACTTTATATTTAAACAGATGAAAAACAAAATTTTAGATAGAGCATAGCTTAGAGCGACATAAGCCTTGCGAGAAAAAACTGGTTGGCGATTTCTATGATCGCTTTTATGTACTTGAAAATTATATTAGTCGCACCCATTACTCTCACATTTATTGTATCATTTTAAAATAGTGACCATTTAGAATTTTATATTTATTCCAGCTATGCAGTCAAGTCTTTAACGCCAAATGTACCAGCGTTGCGTTGTCTACGGTGCTAATATTGACACTCTGGCTTTATCCTTTCTGCCTCAAAACATGATTGCTGTTTTAATCGCTGATATAATTAGTCTGCAATTACAACTTGAAAATGTAAGATTCTTAGTATCATTTAAAAATAAATGTGAATTATATGTATTAATCGTGGACGGCAAGCTGAAGTATATTTGATTCTGGGTACGATACCCGTTCTTCCTTGGATTTTATAAATGTTTTAACATGAGTAATAAATAGTGAGGTATGTTTGCTATCCGCCTACATCCAAGATACTGGTCTCCGTAGTTGGATATTTTTTATAGATGTGCCAAAATCTGAAATTGTAAAATGGGAAAAAGTTCATTTTGGAAATGGTGAATATCTGAAATAACTCCAAGCATTGTCCTTGAATTTCAATTCAAGTTTTCAATAAAATTAATTTAGATTAGAAAGTTATTCTTTTAGTGCTTGCCTCCGCAGCCAAGCTCTAATTCTGTCTGGAGCCATCACAGCGCTAGCAAATAGTGCCATTACATTCCTTCATTAGCCCTTTGAGGCTGTTCTCCCCCACACTGTTAGTATTGATTTTATAACCTCTCTCCAAATCGCATTTCTTGCCCGTCCCATCAATTCTAGAGAGAAGAAATTGGTTCGTTTGCCTTATCTTAGTCTTAGTAGAACTCCCCTGAAACACGGCGATTATGCTTAGTTTCCACAAAAATCGCACTCCTATTTATACATAATAGGCTAAAGAGATAATTTAAAATTTTCAGAATCGATACTTTTATGTCCGACTACCGATAGTTGTTGGAGGGAGTTAATTTGTTACTCATTAATACTCATATTAGTACATTTTATAAATCCAAAGCCAAGCATTCGTGAAATCAAACCCAGACTCTTCTGCGCCATTATAGCAATAGAATCTCTATCATGTATCACAATCAGTTGTGAAATTTTTTAGAAAATTTACTAACTAGGTTAAGAAAAATGCATGCCTGAACTCTTTTGACTGTCACAGTAGGCATATTTTATTTTAATTTATGTTAACTTACTGTAATTAATGTGTAATGTTTTGGCTCAATATGAAAGGTTATATTGTGGGGTTAAATTTTGATTTTCTTTACAGTGGCAGAGCTCTTGTGTTCCAATACTTCTTCGGATTCAGCTCAGCAAACTACCAGATTCAACTCCTGTACAACTCTTAGTCTTCCTTAGAAAGGTACAGCTGAATTTGTTTACATTTAGTAAGATAAAATATTTCCATTAAAATATCTTCTGTATTTAGATAATATATTATCTACTATTATCGGAGTAGTTCCATAGGATTTTTGATGGATCTTTAGAATTAATCACAGATTCAATAATTAGGCAATTGAATTTGTGAAGAATATTCATTTTAATTGAAGAATTTGAGCCAAAACTGTGATTTTTTGTGTTTAATATTTATTAATCAACATATGTAAATACATTCTTGACTAGGTTGGTCACGTCAAACATATCTTAAGTTAACGTTTCGGCTGATATTTAAGCCATCATCGGGGCTATAATAATATAACAAAAATACTAATTTTTTTTTTTTACAAGATGAAGGCATATAATGTATAATAAACTATAGCAATAGATTATATTGCCAGGAAATTCAGCAAACGTTTATACATTTCATGGAAATGCTATGCTTATTAATTTTAGGATGATAAATAAGAAAAAATGTAGTTATTCACTCACCCAAAAATATGGTATTGCTAAATTACATGTTATTATTAGTTTAATTGACTTCACATTGTATTTTTTTTTATTACTGTGGCCCTGATGATGGCTTAAATATAAGCCGAAACGTTGGCCTTGAGAAACTTTGTTTGGCCAACCCTCAAGAACAAAATTCCGTCAATTAATATTTATTAATTCATTCATTCATTAAATTGATTTTGGAGATTTTATTCAGTAAGTTAACATTGCATTATGTCGTTGTTATACTCACTAAGTACCAGTTTAGCGTCTCCAACACCGACTAATGGTAGCAGCAGTATGTTGCCCTTAAGATCATATTGAGATTCCGTTCTTATCAACGGTATATGAAGTCCCAGGTCAAATCGTCCATTGGGAATGTCAAAACTGTAACAGAATATTGAGATTTTATAGTGAACAAAAAGAATATAGAATTTTCATATAAACCAGAAAGATCTATTGTGTACTGGAACCTTCTTTGTGCAATGCCTCCAATTGATTTCTTCTATAGTGCAGGAAAATCGCACAGATTCAAACACTCCAGTCATTTGAACAATGTGAACCACTATTTTAGAGGCTATGAATTATTCGAAGGGACCAATGTAGGCTGGGTCATCTCATCGTGCCACCCGATTGTGGCGTTGAGTTTCCTCAGCGACAGTAATTAAAAAATTTAATGGACCAAAACAAACAAAAAATAGAAGCTGCATCTGGTTTGATTTAATTGCTATCATTTCGAACAATGCCTTTTCTTTTAAAGTTTTTGTATGATAAGTGGATATATTCATAATGTAGTAAGGATTTGGGTGAAGCTTACATCTTTTATGAATGTTTGCTTTCAGTGGCCGACAAATACCCAACCTTTAATCAGTGGCTTTATTGAATGTTTTTGTCACATTCATTCATCAAAGTTACATAATAGAACGTAGAATCTATTGGTTAACGATACTATTAAAAGTCGTAGGTGACAGTGTTAGACGACTTTTGCTATTTTGAAAACCTGCATCAGGGACACACCTTTTGATGGAGAGAAATGAAAATCCTTTTGGTTTACACGAGATCTGGATTGAAATGCCTTTTAAGGCAATGCTTTAGATAGAAGACTTCAAGTACAGTGGAAGGCACAGCTGTTGTGTCCTTGAGGTTGCAGTAATGAGGCTGTGCTAGACTAGATTATTACTATCTCCATTGTAAGTAGTTTGAGACATTTTTCGTTCTTCTTATTTTACCAAAATTTAGCACATTTTGCCTTGATGGTTTGAGGAGTAGTCTCCGTATTTGGTAACCGCTAGAGCACAACCGGGCTCTATTGTTCAGGTCTTGGATTTACAAATCTTCAATTATACTAAACTTTAGCAAAATAAGTTTGGGTCCAGGCAATGCGGCCCTTAGATTTTCTATTTCCAGAAGCATCTACAGCTCACCGCCCGGCGATGGGTAATGAGATGTCTGTAACGAGACGTCACTCCGGGAAGCCGGGAAATCGAAAATTATTACCACCTACGAATTTTAATCAATTAGTAACTTAAAGGCCTCCTGAAAAATCTCTTTATTTGGAGATAATTATTTGGTTTGAAGATCTCCGGTGGAGTACTAAGGGTGTCCTATATCTTCGGGGTAAGACAGCGTCCTTAAATAATCTTCCAATCAGTATGAGAAGAAAGTCTTTTGCTATATGACCGAAACATTGGATGCTTAAAAAAATAAAGACCCATCCACAAAGGCATTTTCTTTTGTGACATGGTTATATTACATTATAAAGCTAAATACAAAAACTTGAACCAAGACTTCGAAATAGAATGTCCCTCGCATGAATGTCTTAGGTATTATTGTATCTCTCAAAACAATGCATAAGTCTAAAATATTAGAGAAATAAATTTACAATGATTTTAATGTTTGTTTGTTACTTTTATAAGGCAGCTAGAGTTGATGCAGAATAAAGAAAAAGTTGAAGTGCATTCGAAAATATTTCAAACAAAGCCGTCAAGAAATAAATTAGAAATTAAAAAATTACTGCACCTGTTACAATATATTTACTATTTGTTTTGGAAAATAGAAATTGTGATAAACATTTGGCAAAAGCAGCCGTTAACGACCTCAACTGTGTTAGTCTATATCTAAATGCGCATTAGGGAATTGTACGGAAGTAATTGTTTATATATATATCGTTAAACTAAACTTATTGTTTACTTTAATGTTATTTAAATATTAGTAAATATCAAATTAATAAAAAAGAAGGGCTAAAAATTATTGTTTACACTTAATATTAGGTTATCAGTTTGTCAGGTTATTGGTGTTACAAATCACCAAGAAACATAAGGCTATATTGTAATCGTTTTAGCCTAATATAATATTCTATAGTTGTTATAAATGATAATATTATGTCTGCAATGTTTTGTTTTCATGTCTTTCATTATTGAACATTGTTGGCCAAATTCCATTTTAGGAATTTGAAAACTGTGTCACGTCTGGTTAGTAAGACAAAAAAAAAAACATTTTTATAGGTTAATGTGTGAACAAGTTGTAAGCAAATACCATTCTCCCCGTTGCCGGTATGATTTGAGTAGCATAAACATTTTTTTACAAATTCATCCTATTTAGAAAACTTGTAAAAGTTTATTTAAAAATACAACGCTACAATTATAATTAATATTAATAAATATATTTATTTTTACCTTATCATTGTTGTAATAGTCATGCGCAATAAAAAAAATAAAAATAAGTTAAATGAAAAACTGTTAAAAACTGACTAACAAGGAGGGCACACAGCCCCTCTCTGTGAGGCATGGAGAGCAGTAGCGCCCCTCTTTAACCACTATCGTCGACCTACAGACACGCCTGTCATCCTTGGCCATATAGGTAAATACATTTAAAATAAAATAAAAAACACGTAAATATGTATTTTTTTTTAAAAAAAGTAAATAGGAAATGAAATTAAATTTAGCTGCGTAATTCTCTAACTGGATATTTTTAATTGTTAAAAATCATAAAATATAATTTGAACAGAAATATGTTAAAATTTATTCTATGAAATATTGCATCATCAAAAAAAAAAAAATCATGTAATTAACTTAAAATTGTTCATAAATGTCATTTTGAATTATTGAAATATTTTTTTTCAAAGTAAATGCTCAACTTCATATTTGAGTAAATTTCTATTGTAAAGTTTTGAATTCTTTGTAAGAAAGTTATCTGAAATCATGATTACTTTCACTAAGTTTACACTAGCTTGTTCGGCCATTCTTGAGCACATGGAGTTTCCAGACTCAGTGTCGGTTCAGTAACTTTGATCGCCCTGTTCAAAATTCATTCTTGCACCGCTAAAACCCCCTAAAAATAACTTTTATGTAATATGTTTGTTTATCTACATTTTAAAGTCAACATGTACGCGGTCAGAGTTGCCATTCAATTAAGGTTAATGTTTAATAAATATCCCCGGATAATAGTCAAAATATTCATCTGCAAATTTGATATTTTAATAGCTGTTGCCCATTACATAAAGAAGAACAAGATGATATAGTACATTTATTGGTGCCCGGCCCACTTTACATAATCTTTAGAGAAAAATTTCTATATAAATAGATATCGCCCGCAATCGATATCCTAAATTAATTAAGAAAATGTTTGTTATTATGTTTTCGATTCTCTTTTCAGTTATTGATGAGTTAGATTAATTTATCATTGTACATTATTTAGTTTATATAGTTGTATCTCAAATGAGTATAGCGTATTTATTATATGAATAAGGTGTGATATTTAAATCTTTTATGTACATACATATAACGTGAAAAGTTAACCATTTTGTCTGGTACTTTATCTGTCGTAGCACGCATATTGATTATGTTCCCAAACGGTTTTGGATTTTTCATCCATCGTCTCTAAGAACACGGTGAATTTGTTCTGACGATGGATGAAAATCCGAAACCCGTTCGGGAACATAATCAATATGCATGCTACGAGGGATAAAATACCAGATGTTATCCAGCTTACGCACCCACCCACCTACATTTTAAACTATATTGATTTATAAAAACTTCATATGAATTATTTTCTGTTCTTTTGTTTTCTGTGCCCTAGTTTTGTATCTAAACTTCTGTATTTATTTTGTTGTAGTCTATTTATGTAATATCTAGTACAATTTTCTCTATATAAAGATGTAATATCTTTAGAGAGAAATTTACTATACTACTATGTATTTAAAAAAAAAATGTTGGTTATATACTCGATGAATATTAGTTGTAAATGTAATACAGTAGATGATAGTAACCGCATGAACAACAAAAATAATATTAGAATCAACGCGTGACAATTATGGGGTACCAAAAATAGGAAGCGGTCAGTGAGATAATTTCTTCAGTCCCACGAAATCATTTTTTCTTTTAGCCCCTTTTTATAAGTTTAAAAAAAATATATATTTCTTAATACAATTTATGTGAATAGATAAAATCGAAATTCGATGGAACTACCAAATACCTATAAAATCAATATGTTAATTAACACCGTGAAACTAATGTTCAATATCGTAAGCCTGTTTCAAGCTGGGTTTAAGATCCTATCATATCATTTGGGCAGACGCTTCTTTATAACCTAAAAAGGTCAAAGGGCCGTTCCAAGGATTTTTCTTATCATATCCTTTTGTTTAACAACAGCTAGAAAACGTGACATAAGATCCACGGAGCTTGCTATCTAAACCTGGCAATAACTTCAAACGGTGAAGCCTTTTTGTAAAACTAGATCAGATATGGGAACTTTACAATTAGAGAGGTCACGACACTCACTATGAACATAACCAATACTCCAAAAATCATGAGGGGCTCACGGACACTCGTGATTTAAAATTGTACACACCCATATTATGGGTGGATAATATGGATTTATTGAATCCCATAATGGCCGGGAATCTTGTAGATTTTGTTTGTTAACCAGCTTTTTCGAAGATCCAAATTTAACAAAAATAAAACTTGCATCTCAAAATTAATCTGTTGGATTACAATTATTGTAAGTTGATAAAACGATATTCTGCTGAACTATATACATGTTCTTAAAAAAAAAAAAATTACATTCTAGCTAGTGTCTCATTAGTTCTCATTTTGTTCTTACGAAACCAAGCTTTCATCTTGTAGGCCTTATTTACACCAAATTTACGATGCCTTGGCATCATTTTGTCGAGGCGCTTTTCCGTACAATACTCTCTAATTGAAAGTTTAGATGCAAGTGAAAATTTGCTGTAAAATGAAACTTTCTGGGGGGGGGGGAGGTTCATTAAATAATTTCAAATTTACACATACTTGATACAGATCTGTATCATATACAGATACACAGATCATATACAGAATATACAGATCTGTATTTGGGGTAAGGGTAGGAGTTATACTTTCATTATTATCTGTTTAATATTATTTGAATCAAAAATGTGTTGCCAAAAATCCGAATTTGAAGAAAATCAATTGGACTGGAAGGACGACCAATATAATCAAAGCTTTCTAGAATAATCAAAGAATAATGAAAGCTTTCTATTCCAGTTTTCGGAGATTTTTTTCCATGAAGACACCAAAGTTTTGGGGGACGATGATGTTCTGCTTGCATAAAAAAAAACAGTCGTTTTATTAAATTTTTGATAATATATTGAAGATAACTAAGCATTTAATACAAATTTTTAAGGTTATAGAAATATTGCCTATTATATATATGTAAATTGGAGTAACAGAAAGTCCTCTGTGGTTGTTTCACACTAGAGTTTGTTTTTAAATTGTTTTTACTTTATCTTACTAAGTGGAAAAGTATTTTAATCGTGTCAAATTTTCGATATCGAACTTTCACCGGAAATATCCGTTTTGAGGTCCCCTGAATCCAGAAGTTAATTAATTTTATTTACTAAAAGAATAATCAATCACATAAGTGTGCTCATTCTTCTAAAAAGTTTATTGTTGCTATATGTTAGCCTAAACATATTTCTCGGCTGTAAGTTTCGTTTGAGCAGATTCCTTCCTTTAGAATCTTGTCTTCATTGTTCAAAGAACTTATTCCAGACACGAGGTTTCCATTGGATTTAAATTAATTTATTGGACGATGTGGAAAAGAGTACGAAAGAACCGAATAATATTTTAGTAAACCCAGAAAAGCTAGCATCGATAAACCGCTTAATAAACCGATTCTTGCTTAAATCTTAAGACAGAGTATGTGCGATTTTAGAATCGCCAACACATTTTCTTTTCTCCTATTCAAGGAACTTGAAAACATGTAATTTCTGGGGAATAAGTCAATTTCGAAAAATTTACAAGATCGTAATATTTATACTTTTACGAAGAGTAAGAGAAACTAAAAAACTTTTTCAAAGTGATAAAACGGAATAATAGATTAGCCTAAAAATTTGACGTCCTTAAAGTTACAGTTCTCTTTAAGGCCACGATTGTAACAATTGGAATAAGGTGTCTTCTTCCAGTAAAAATCGTTAAGTAAAAACAAACGGACAGGCAAATTTAATTTTATTTATAATTGATATAGTATCGATTATAATATAATTTTTACTCCCTATTATTAATACGTTTCGAAAAGATAATAATTGTAATTATTAATAAGGACTAAAATTATAAATGTTTTTCTATTTAATTTTTTTTTTCTTTTCTTTTTAAATATAGGTCACTAGCTGACCAGCTCTCCGGTTACTTAGGTAACCAGTTAAATAACGACGGCCACCTCACCAGTAGCAGGCACCGCTCCACAAAACACACACACACTGTAGTTCTAGTTTTAGAAAGTTTACACACTGACGCACACTCGAATGCATATACCCATATTTATATATAAACATATACAATTAGATGTTTCTTTTCTCCCTAACTTTTGTGTACAACAATGAGAATTATTTGAATCCCTTTAAACCGCCTAAAAAAAACAATGGAGTCCTTTTAAGAATATATAAAAATTCAATTTTTTCCTGTACTTAAAAAAAGAATAAAACAAGGAAATACCTATACTAATTTTTACCGGAAATAATTCTTTTGAGCACCCAAGAGTATGAACAAAAAAATCTGGTGTGAAACACTCACACAACTTTCTCTTAACTCCAGATTAATAGAATTTCATTTAATCAAAAAAATTATTTAAAATTGATATTTAGAAACGTTTAGACGGGTGACTATACTATAGACACTAAGGTCACCCACAGTGTCCCAGACCATGTAGCGTCAGTTTAATGTTAAACTTAACCGAGAAGCCCTAAAACCTTCTTAATTTGTTTTTTTTTTTTTTTTAAATAATGCTTCAAATAAAAGTGATGGGACTCTCATCGGGCCTGAATCGTTCTGCGGCAGTAGTGCATCCATCAGCACATAGATGCACGATCGATCAGAGAATGGTGGAATAGAACTCCAGGCCAAAGGCTGGCGGAATCGTTTATTTATTACCTACTCGCCCAGGCTAACTGTGGAATTACTTACTCCACTCTCACATAGATGCACGATCGATCACGAGAATGGTGGAATAGAACCCCAGGCCAAAGGCTGGCGGAAACGTTTATTTATTAGCTACTCGCCCAGGCTAACTGTGGATTTACTTACTCCAATAGGCCAGATGGCAGTTGGCTTCCTCATTGGCCATTGAAGACTCAATAAGCATATGCATCGCATCAGCCTGGCAGTAGTTAGACTGTGTAAGCTTGGTTAGGAAGAAGAGAAAACAGCACTGCACATTTTGTATCAGTGCAAGGGACTTGTATGGCTGAGGTTTCGTCTTTTAGGAGAGGAGAAGCTGAATCTTGCAAGCCTAACCCAAGGGCTTCTCTCGGGACTATTATGTCTAAACAGGACTCTTAACCTTACCACCTAGGAGCCTCCTCAGACTTTAAAGTTCAGATAATGGACAGGACCGGAGAGAGGACTCCAACTTATGGACTGCCACAATGGACTCTTAGGGGTCGCGGTGGCGTAGGCTGGAGAGCCAACCCCCATAGAATCTAATCTAATCTAAATAAAAGTGATGATATGTTAATATTTGTAAAATATTTATGTTAAGTAAAAGTAAAGTAAAGCCTATTTTTTCAAGCGGGCTTAACGTCCAACTACCAAATTAGGTGTCGTGGACGGGGGCGGAAGCACCTACTTTACTATTAACATTTTTTAAACAAATAAAAAATTTAGCAGTTAATACACTGGACTCGAACTGGGGTCCTCCCACTTACAAGACCATGCTCATAACCACTACACCAACACCCGCCCCCTATTTATGATAATATATTTTGTAAAGTCGCACATCCAGTTGATGAATTTAGACTGAAACCTCTAGATGATCAGTTTTGTTATAATATTAATAACCAAGTACATGTAGTACTTTCAACCGTAGCATGTAGGAATAAAAAAAAAAAAAATAATAATAATAATAAAAATACTTACCTAGTGTATAAGGCTGTTGTATTGCTGGGACCATGAGCGTACAGATTGTTGAAATTACCAGCTAATGTCACAGCTCCATGGCCTTTTGTTATCCCCACTTTTTCTATATATAGTGGCTCAAATCTTGGTATATTTACTTCTGGTATGCCTAAACAGTAATTAATTAAATTAATTAACATTAGATAGTAAAAGAATAATAATTATATGTGCCCTATGAAGATGGGGGAACCATTCCGGAAACATCTAGGAAGAAAATGTAAGGGGATTGATTATTGGTTAATTCTTCCTGACCAAAACGTTTCGAACAATAATATAGTAAAATATTTTATACTAAATTCTCCATGAAAGAATTATATTTAAAATTCATTCAATACTAGAATTTTAAGTTGATTGAATGATCTCATAAGAACAAATTTATTAAAAGTATGGGGCTTTAATTGGCGGATATATGAAGAAGATATTCTTTAAATCTGACCTTCAAAAAGGTTTTGAAAACATTTCAAGAATCTATTATTGGGGGTCACCACAATTTTACTTCATGGCAAAATTTATTTTAAACTCAACAATAATAGAAGTTTTGTTTACGAGTGAACGTAATTTGAACTAGCCAAAAACAATCAAGGACATTGAAGGAGAAAGGTTTAACTTTCTGTTGCGTAAATTTTGGCGAAAGTAATATATATTGATACAGTTTATTGATAGAATTTCACTTTTATTTTCTTTTTCATTAAACTATTACTTTTCCATTAGTTTTTTTTTGTTTTCTTCTTAATATACTTCTTTTACTGTATATATTTTTTTAACAAGAACTCCTTGTCATAATTATGATGTCATTTTATAAATTTTTCTCTCTTCCTTCTACAATCTATTGGACATCTTAAAGTGAAAGTACAAGTAATGTGTATTTTTTTTTTTTTTTTTAACAAAAATTACATCCGGTGTTTCCAAAATAGACACTTTGTATATCATTTTGTACTTTCTTTTTATTTTTTCTGATTATTTTACTTTTGTCTATCTTTAAATATTTATTGTTTAATAATAAACAAATTATTGGATTTTTTTTTTTTATATTTATATTGTGCTAAAGTTTAGCAGAAATAAAAGTAAAAGTTGAAACATTTCAAAAGTATAAATCTAGGTTATTATAAAGGTAAATAGAAAATAACTGGCTATCAATTGACTAGTTATTAGTAGTTAAAAAAAAATAGAGAGATATCTATTTTAAGTATATAAAGTTTTACAATTTTGCAATTGTTATATTAAACTGATGTATCTCTTAGTTGGCTGATCGGCCGGGGGGGGGTACCATAAGAAAAACACTAAAAAATTTTTTAAAGTGTTTTTTATTAATGGCCCGACGTTTCGACAAACATTGTTTGTCTTCTTCAGGGGCTATCTATAAAGAAAAAATATACATAAGAATCTAGCTAGCATTAACAGAACAAAAGCAAAAACAGAAAATATGGCAATAGAACAATAATAAAAAAAAACAAAAATGGTAATGGAAAACTAAAAAAAAAACAAATTACAAAGGTAAATACAGATACTAGTATAGAAAAATTATGGAAATATTACAGACCTTAGAATCGGGAAATTTTGTATGCTCTATTAATTACTACATGTTCAATTATGACTGTGGTCTATGAGTGTACTACCAGTGAAAGGTTGAGAAAGGAAAACCGGTGAAAGTAGTGGTGGGGGGGTGAAGTACCGTTAGGTATTGTTGGAGTGAAAGGACTAAGAAGCTGGACAAATATAATAAACAAGTATATTTTTATTATATATATATATATATATGTAATTTTTAATTAAATTTTTTAATAAATAAGGATTTTAAGTTAATTGGAATATGGATCGGATTAATGGGAATAGTTTGATAAATAGGAGGAAAAGGGCAATTAGCAGGGGAAAATATGTAGGGTGAAGGCGCTAAGGGCTGGGTGGATGGAAATATGTCTACTTAATGGAGTGGAGGATGTTGTTGTAGAGTGATGAGATGACTTCTTTGTCTTTTTTGTGGTTTATGGGATTGGGTTGTAGGTGGATATGTACTGATTCTGCTAGGAGGCGTTTTGTGTGATTAGGTTGAGGTTCTAAAAATCCCTACGATGTTAAAAACTCTTCACTTCATCGAGAAAATCAAATCCACTAGAATTCCGCCCCAGTACACCATGATCTCGCTCGATGTTTCCTCCCTATTTACCAACATCCCACTAGACAAAGTCATCACATTAGTTTCTAACAACTGGGCATTAATAGAACCGCACACCACTATTCCTTTTGATCTCTTCATCGAAACACTAAATCTTTGCTGCAAATCAGGATACTTTGTTTTCCAGAACCGCTTTTATCTTCAAAAAGATGGTTTGGCCATGGGCAATTGTTTAGTGTTTTTCTTATTGTATCCCCCGGCCGATCAGCCAACTAAGAGATACATCAGATCATTTCTAACGGCCAACAACTTCTACAATTTGTTATATTAAACACATTACCAAAATATAAAACTTCTGGGTAGGATTTAACTACTTGTATGTTTCTCTAGGGTGGATTCAGAAGGGGTTAATTGAAGTCCCTGAACTTCCAAGTGAAAATGAACGACATTTTATGAATGAATAATTTGCCTTTTACTGGCATAATGCTCTCAGCTTTGGTAAGGGGTTCGATTTAGATTGGGCTAAATTATATCGGTGATATCAAAAGTTGTAATAATTATTGTAATTGGTGTTTAATTCTCGTAACAGAGACAAATAGTAAGTAAGAACATTTAATGCTGATCTAAACCGTTTCCGATAATTCTAACAGATACTGTTCTATGACAATTCTAAATGCTAGGAGAAGGAAAAGAGATGGACGATATATATATATAATTTGAGTGCGCAAGGCAATTAAGTTATTGGTGGTAGTATTGTTTGTGTAGTAAGTTTAAGCGTGCACTGTAAAAAAAAAAAAAAAAAAATGTTAAGAAAATGACATTAAGATGGGGGAATCCTCAGATAATGATCACGTTAATTTTTGTTGTGGATCTCGGAAGCGGATTGGTGCAGAAAGGCGAAATGGTTGGAATTAGATAACTATATAAATAAAATTATTGGTGGACTTAGA
Source organism: Triatoma infestans (assembly GCA_011037195.1). Classification (NCBI taxonomy): domain Eukaryota; kingdom Metazoa; phylum Arthropoda; class Insecta; order Hemiptera; family Reduviidae; genus Triatoma; species Triatoma infestans. Next base: position 31,159 of record JAAEAF010001751.1, read on the forward strand.
AGGTTTGCAATAAACTATTTGGCTAAGATTGGAATCACTTAAAGACCCATAAAAACACATTTAGAGTGGAAGGAACTTTACAGTCACGTAATTGGTAGGTTATATATAGGGAAAGCTTGGTTGACAACTTGAAAGAAGAAGGACAAACAATTTTTAATTCGTATGGATTTAATTTAAAAAAAAAGAAAAGATAAGCATTCCACATCTGAAGGAAGTATGTATATATGTTCATGAAAGAAAAGGAGAACGTTTAATAACATTGCACATCCTCGTTTCATATCATGACGATATATACACATACTTCCTCCAGATATAGAATGTTTTCCTTTTTATTTCAGTAAAAATATTAATAAGACAGGCCATGTTAGTACTAGGTCTGCTCCCATAGAGGCGGCTATCATAAGCGGCGTCAGAAGGACCACGCTTCAATTAGTGTGGACTGGGCACCTCGTCTAGTCTTCCCTACTTCAATGCTAATTTCCTTCGATGGTCTTACCAAATTTTGCACTAAAGGTTTCTTTATTGGATTCCCACTTAGACTGTGGGGACTTCACAACCTTCTTCCAAATGAGAGAAAGAAGTCATTACAATTCCATCTTATATCCTACCTTGCGGGGTTGATGCCTTTATTCTTTATTTTCCCTATCCTATTTTATTCCATCGAAAGGCGAAGAGATGGAAGATGACTTTGGAATATGCAGGCCATTGATAAATCCCAATAATCTTGACTATTTGTGTAGCCATTAAAAAATAATGGCTCATTAGAAAATGACCCTCCCTTTATTGCTGTGGCAGTGTGTTGGAATTGAAGCACTCCAGGTTACCCTTACCGGAGAACCCTTTATGCGCACGCACACTGAACCTTATTTTTAGCGAAAAGAGGAAAGAATTAACTAAGAAGAATAATTCTTTTCGAAAATCGTATCTACTCCCTTAACACAATATGGACATTCAGCAGAACCAAGTTTTCGGAATTTTGAAGATTGCACAAATTTGGCGAAGGATTTCTTTTGCCTTACTTAGAATCGAAGATATCTCTGGACATGAACCTGTTTGTCCGAGACCTGGGCAAATCGTTGGTTTCTAATTCTAAGCTGGTTTCCTCTGAGGGACCCACAACTGAGCATTGGGGAATTATCTTTTTTTTTGGATTCCTTAGAAATGTCGTCTGCACTGGGGTGACGTCACAACCATTTCCCGATAGAGAGGGAGAAAGAAACAAGATCAATTTTCCACCCCATAGTTTTACCGTTGTGTTCTTCCGTTCCCTGCCGTTCTATTTGTAGGTGAGATGGGCGATTGGGCTTTGGTAGTTAATTCATTAATGGGACAGAACTTAAAAGGTTAACTTGGATGTATACTTGAATTTATCGGGGGAGATGTGTTCAGGATTTATTTGGTATGAATGGGGTGGTTATGGTGTTTGCTTTTTTGAATTTTAGGTTTACAGTAAATACATACATTATGGAACATCAAGTTCTAAACAAACTTTGTTAGTAGCTGATTAGATGACTATATAGGTCGAGCTATAGATTGTTCACGACCTCACAAAAAACAAACAAACAAAAAATCCGTAAATAAAAGAGGAAATGAGGGAATATTATTTCGGCTAGGGTTTTCCCATTTCATCATATCCTTAACACTCTTAAGTGATTGTGAATGCGAGTGAATGGATAGGAGAGACAATGGGTCCAAACTACATGTACCGATGTCATCTTTTCTACCGGCAAAAAAAACATATTCTGAAGAGTTGAATAAATTTTGTTCTAATTCTTACTTCCTGTTATTTTCTTCAATTCGATTTATAGCAGCAGATTAGATTAGATTCCAGCGGGGGGATTGGCTCTTCAGCCTACGACACCCCATGGATCTATTGTGGCACCCCCCTAGTTGGAGGCCCTTCCCCGATCCTGTCCTTTACCGGACTGTGGAATTGGGGGGCTCCCAGGGGGTCAATTAGTGCATCAGCCATCAGAGCACCCTCTCGAGCCCTGCTTGCCTTAACAGACTTAATAGGTCCGGGAGGGGGGCCCCGGCTGAGGCTTGTTGGCACCAGCTTCTCTTTACCAAAGAGGCAGTACCATAGCCAGACCAGCCCCTCGCACTGACATACCACGTGCAGCGCCGCCTCTTCTTCTTCCTGGCAGAACCTACATAGGCTATCCGTTGCTAGGCCCATGCGATGCATGTGCTTGTTAAGTCTACAATGGCCAGTGAGAACGCCAACTGCTATCCTTAGCATATTCCATCTTTTTTACCGGCAAAAAAACATATTCTGAAGAGTTGAATAAATTTTGCTTTAATTCTTACTTCCTGTTATTTTCTTCAACTCGATTTATAGCAGTAACACGTCGAGTTGGTAGACTTGTGCAATATCCTAGGGTGGCACATTTTATTAAGGAAACCCCTTCCCAAATTTCCCACTAAAATAAGTTTTTTTTCACAAATAATGTTCCAAATATAAGCTATAGAACTGTTTATATTTAAAATGCATCAAAAAAATTTTATGAAAGGTTAATAGAACCATTTCCGAAAAAAATCACCAAAAAAAAAATTTTGATAAATCCATTCAGTAAAATGGTGTTTCCGGTTGAGAATTTTCACCAATAACTTCCTGCCCAATCCGTTAGTGATATCGAAATAGAAAAAGAAGTTTGGAAGCATTCTGCAATTCTTTAGGTACCAATGTTACAAGATCTGTGAAATCTAATTTGATAACTTGAAATAGATGTTTTGAAATCAACTGAGGACGAGAAAAAAAACAATCTTGAGTGAAACACTCATGTGACTTCCGCTTTACTGTGATTTTCACAGCTATAAATGACAAATTCTCTTTAAAATATAATTCTTATTAGATGTTTAGTTGCCTTCGATTTACGTGAATGGGCAGAATCTGAATTTTATACAACGATTGGGGGGGGAGAGAACACCCATCTTCCACAAAAACACCTTAAATGGATTTTTCTCGGTAAAAATTTTCAAACAAAAATGAAAAATTTTTTGCACTTCCGGTGAATTGATGTTTCTTCAAAAACTCGGATGATAAAATGGATGTAGTAAACTGATATAATACTTTAAAAGAAAACATCCCCCCACCCCCACCTCACCCCCTAAAACATTGCCTATCATTTTTTATTTGAAATATTTTTTTTTTTTTGTTTCTTGAAAACTTGATTTTTAAGAATGTTCTAGTGGTCCCTGTGACGTAGGCATAAATTTAAACAGTTTGAGAAGGTAATATTTTATTATCTATATTATTGATTTAATAGACGTTTTTTCAATAGAGGTCCTCAAAAAATATTGTTTAAATATTAAAAAATGTTTTTAAAATATTAAATTTAAAATTATATTTCAATTTTGTTAACAGGTCTGGCGAAATGATGTGCTGCATTTAGAATGAACAAATTGAAGGTAAATTCAATATAGTAAGTTATATAAAATTTTTTCTTATTAATAAAGAAACCAACAGATATACGCTTGCTAAATGGATTATTATTATTATTTGTCTATGGGGAGGGAACAAACCCTACGTTCTCCAAAGCCTCAGTGGGCCCATATAGCTACCCCAAGAAAAACAACAACAAACCGGGTTTATAACAAAAATCCAGACTTGGATCTAATCCATCTAAGATTCACCGCAGTCCGAATAAATCGGACAATAACCTTAAGCGGAAACAGCCTAAGCTCTTCTACAGACTTCCTATTCCGACCAAAGATCCTGAACCTAATTTCCTCAAAACCCAAGCAATCTGTCATAAGATGGATAGGTGTTTCCTCCTCTGTCTCACAGACTCTACAAAATGGATCCGGCATGAGCCCCCTATTATGTAGAGATGTTTCCTTAAACCACAATGTCCAGTAAGAATTCCAACCAGATGCCTGAGAGCGCTCCGTGAAAAACACAACAACTTCTCACTAATGGCCTTGTCCAGATCCCCGATGAGCATTTTCGACTGCCGAAAACCAACTGAGCTCATCTATAAGGATGAATGCTGTGAAGCTGTACATGTCTGGAAGCCTCACAGACATGTGCCTGAAGATACGCTAACAGCAGACTCGGGACTCATGAAAGGAAGAGAGGCGCCTAATTTGGCAAACCTATCCACCTCTTCATTTCCAAAAATTTCCATGTGACCCGGTACCCATATACGCTTCGGCGGTACATATACTAAAATTGCTAAATGGAATTCAACTATCAGCTTTTCTATCGTTTTCTATTATTTCTCTAGGGAAGGGATTAACCAGTGGTTAGCGCACTGGACTCCCATGCGGAGGTCCCGGGTTCGAGTCTAGCTGTACTACCCTTAGTTTTTTTCTTCCTAGAAGCCTCTACAGCACACTGTCAATGATGGACAGCGTTGTCTGTAATTAAAGAACACTGTACAGAGGCAGGCAGTATTTGTCATTAATGTGTAATGCAAGTCTAATTAAACGTTTATTAATCTTCGCAAGTTTAAAAAACAACAAAAATTTCTCTTAGAATTATAATTCCCTATGGCGCAACAGTCCATGAAGGGCCAAGGCTTGCCAGACGGCGATTTGAATAGTGGGCGTGTGTGTGGTAAGCACGTTTAGTTCCGGCCTTCGCTACCTAGGCCGCTACTAACTTTAGCTTCCCACTTTTTATCACGATGCTGGGTGAACACCGGCTTTGCCTTCACGGGAATCGAACCCTGAATTCTCGCACGAAAGGCGAGTGCGCTAGCCACTAGACTAACGCGTTAGTAGAATTACAATACTTTTAATAAATTGTGTGAGTATAATATATACACACCAGATTTTTATTCAATAGACACTGTTTGGCGAGAAATGATAATCCATTTTATTAAAAATAAATAACAAATTATGCAATAAGATTCAAGTTATTTAACTATTTTTAAACTAACTAGTTCATTTTAGATTAAAAGTATATATTATAAACATGTAATTTCTGTTAAAAAAATCTTTGATTTGGCGAGATCAAGTAAAGACCGGTTTTTTGATGCGTATGCATCAGTTTAGAATAATTTGTTTCCAATGCTATACTATGTTATTAAATTGAAATTAGTTTATTCTGTTTTATTTTTCTCTCTGGGAAGAGTTTTTGAAATGGGTTTTTATTTTTTAATTTTATTTAACTGGGTTACGATTTACATTTATCTTAGGTTAACTACTATGAACTTGTAGTTTCGTTAAATAATTATAGTTGGAGAGAAGTGCATCATCATATTTAGCATTTAGTGAAGTGAATATGGAACAGGGGCATTAATCTCAATGATCTTCACTGACCGGACGGACCCTAATTATGACTTTCCTCAATAATTGAGCTAAACCACTAACTGAGACTAATTACGCAATTCTCATAAGCAGACGAAAGATTAGTCTGAGTGGTTCTTCTGCATAGTTTGTCGTCTTGGGGGATTCATTATCCAGCCGGGATAGCCTTCGTAATGGCTTGGGAAAAATCTAAGCTTTGCTTTTTAAAAAAAAAAAAAAAATAAGCAAAATGATTATTAGCAGGGGTTAAACAAAAATACTTTTCAACTTAGTGGGCAGTAACTAACAGTTGGAATGTAATGTCATTACTCTACTTTATTCATCTACCACCTTCTTACCTCAATGTTGTTCGTCTAATAAAACCACTTTGTAGGAATTTTGACGATTTTTCAAGTTTAGCGGAGGATTTCTTTTGCCGTACTTGGAATCGAAGATATCAAGTCAACATCAAGACTTCTTCATATGGTCTGGACTAGACAGTTCTTCTGTTTCTTTGCTAATTCTAAACTGGTTTCCTCAATGGATCCCATAACTGGAAACTGGAGCAAGGGGGGAATTCTTTTTTTTACTTTCTCTTATATCCGGTAATCGTATCAAATTTTCAATATCGAGATTTCATCGGAAATAGCCGTCCAAAAAAGTGGTTTTTAGCTATGGTCTGTGTATGTATGTGAACAGCATAGCTCAAAATCGAAAAATCGCTGAAAGTTCAAACTTGATATTCCGTTTGGATATCACAATGGGATCCGACAGTACGTTATCTGTCAAAATTCCTCAATGATTTTTTTCATTTTTTTTTTTTTGCAATTGTCTCAAAAATGGCTCCAACGATTTTCTTTAAACTTAGTATATCAACTGCACACACGAAGATCTACAATTTCTATTTGAAAAATTTCTCCGGGAAAATGCATTTATGGGAACTTTTGGGGGGGAAATGTGTCCTAGCCCCAATGGGAAAAGTGAAAGTGCTTTTTCAGTTTATTACACAATTCTATCATCTAAATAATATTGAATTAGAATTAAATATGTTGTTGAAATTCCCATGTTTGAAGAATATCAGTTGGACGGAAGTGCATTTTTACAAAAAAATATGTTTCAATGTTCTACTGTTTTTCTAAAAACGGCTACAATGATTTACTTTAAACTATTTATGTGAACTACACATATTAAGAGCTACAACTTTTATTTGAAACATTTCTCCAGGTAAACTCATTTATGCGGCCTTTGAGGGAGCGGTAGAGTTATGTTTGCCTCTAAAACGCTATCCTTAGATGATTATACAATTCTACCACCTAAGCAAAATTAATTAGAAATAAATAGATTGCCAAAATTCCAAGTTTCAAGAAAATCATGTGAACCAGAAGTGCGGTTTTACTGAGAATTTTTTTTTTTTTTTTCAGATTTCGCGATTTTCTCCATAAAAACATCGCGGAATTCTAATAAATTTGGTATACTAAGTATAAAATTTGTCAGTTACAATTTTGATAACTGCAGTAAAAGAGTGTTGTGTGTCTGTGTCACACAAGATTTTTTTGTTTGAATGGTTTGTATAGCCAGTCATGTTTATCAGGTTTGATAAAATTTTGGTCCTCAAGCGTTGGTCTAGTGGCTAGCGTACTCGCCTTTCGTGCGAGAATTCAGTGTTCGATGAGGATTCAGAGTTGTCCCGCGAGGGCAAAGTCGATGTTGACCCAGCGTCGTGATGAAAAGTGGGAAAGTAGCGCCCTAGGTAACGAAGGCCGGAACTAAACGGAGTGGGAACTGCGGCGTGCTTACCACACGTCCCTCTATTCAAATCGCCGTCTGGCAAGCCTTGACCTTTCATGGGCTGTTGCGCCATAGGGGGTAGGGAATAAAATTTTGGTTTGTAGTGAATAGATTGACGTCTATGTTGGATCGTATGGAAGTATAGTGGTTTACATCTTGCCATAGTTTTTTTTTCAGTATTCTAAACTATTTATTTTTAGCAATTATTTTAAATTTGCGATGAGAGTTTTTCGATTTTTCAGCGGCAACGTTTCGTCCATGGGCGCTTTCCTTTACTTTCCTATCTGCTAGCTCATTGCTCTGTATGTCTGCATTAACTTTCACCTTAACAATATCCAGTTCTCTTCTAGACATCTTCAGTCTATGATTCTTCAGTCTTTATAGATTTATCTAAATGTATGCGTTTTTTAAAAATAGCTCCATCTGGTATGCGTCTGATTATAGCAGTTACCTGCTTTATCAAATTTAGATTAACACCGATAAGTTTGCATAATACCGCGTTTTCCCACACATTTTTATCATTAGACAAAACTCTAGAGGCACTGATCTTACTCCTTCTCCTATCAATTGTTCCCGAGCAGTGAATTCAGCCTTCTTCCTATTCACTATAGAACAGGTGTCAAACTCAAGCTACAGGCCTCTTGATAGCTGATAAAATTAACGAAAGCCGCATCATATATCCAAATGTTTCTAAATATTTTGATATAACTATATTTTAAGGATTTAGAAATATAGGTTAATTAAAGGAAAAAAATAGGCAATTAATATAAAAAAATTTAATTCGAATCAATAGAATGGAATTTGAATTATTACGTTTCCTTCAACGCATTTATATAAAATTAATGCCAGACACTTGCAAGCGTTGTTGCCTACAAATTTTCCATTATTTGCATTTGATGGCAGAAAATAAACAATCTTCCATGCACGGAATTAATTATTATTCGCATGAATAAGTACTTCCGAAAAAGCGTAAAATTTCTCCTGTGGCTAACTTTTTTTATTGCCAGGAATTCCTAACGTTTCGATATTCAGAATTTAATCATTTTTGGAAATCAATTAGTTCAACTTGTATCGAGGTAGAAGCTTCCTTTTTTTTCAGTTTCAAAAGAAAAAGGTCCCATGAAAAGTGAAAACATTTTGAAATTTGAAATTGTCGCGCCTCTCTGTAATAAACATTTTTCTTCCCATCTTTTAATAGTTTTTTTTTTTTAATTTTTAAAAAAATTCTCTCTCTTCATTTCAATCTCAACATTCTTAACATAATAACCTCCTCTCTTACCCTAAAGTTATCTTTACCTTTTTTATTTTCTCTTATTGTTAATATCATTTCATTTATCAGAGACATTTTCCGTGTTAGCCTGCTTCATTTTGTGGTCATCGACCGGGTTCGGGCGTTCGCCCATCATCAGGATTTTTTTTTGTTGAACAGTGTAATAACATAGACTTGCACAGAGAAAATATAGTTGATACACTCAGTCTATGCTGTTTCACTGTTCAACAAAAACATCCTGATGATTGGCGTACGCCTGAAACCGGTCAATGACCACTAAATGAAGCAAGCTATCACGGAAAATGTGTCTGATGCTTTCCAGCTCTGCGGAATCACAACCACCACCACAACAACATTTCATTTAATTAACTGTCATTTCTATGTTATAAATTTCTTGTTTTCAATATTTTACGCGTAATCTGTTCTGTTCATATTTCTTTCATTTAAATTTTTCTTTTTAATTTGTTAAAAATATTTTCGCTTTTTCTTCACTACAGTACTGTACTATAATGTAGCTTTTCTCCAATAAATTTTGCAGAGCTTCTGAAGAAGGCTTTCAATGGTACCCGAAAAGTAGAGCATCAAAGAATTCTTTTTTCTATAAACATCTCATTATGAGAAAACATTACTTATAATCCTTGGAAAACTAAAAAAAAAAACCTTATAAAATTCTTTACATTGTCAAAAAGCATACAATTTTTTATTTTGTTGTAATAGTTTTTGCACGAAAAAGAAAGTATGAACAATTGTATAGTTGCAAATTTTGCAATCTTATAATGTAATAAAAGTAAACAATGAGGCGCTGTAAACATCAATTCATTCGATATCCTATATTGAATGGGAATCGGAAGATCGAAAATTAAAGTATATTACCTGAAAAAGGGGTCGAAAAATTATGAAGAAAATCTGAGATTTTCATTAGAATATGCTATAATGTTTTAAATTATTATTTTTTTTAAATTTAAGGCGTGTCAATATCTATCTATGGTCATTGGCGCCCGGAGCCTTCTCAGTACATTGCCGGCCTCCGGACACGAACCTGGGTCCTCCTCATGGGAGTCCAGTGCGCTAACCACTGAGCTAATCCCTTCCTTATTTCTAAGTGATCATTAAACTAATCGTTAACAATTTTGATTACTAATATTGTAACGCAGCCAGTGCTGCCATCTAGGAGAGAAAGTAGGAAGCTCAAGTTCTCTTAATGGCCGCTAGGAATCGCTAGCGACGCGCTTTAGTTCTTTGTGGAAGAAACGAGGAAGTTCTAGAAGATTCTCCACCGCAAATAGTGGGACCGCAGAGAGTTTAGAGAGTTTTCTAGTTACAAACAAAGTCACTAGTTTGTGAAAAGTGTATAAAAAGTGAACTTTTGTGGTTTAAACTGTGAATTAATTATTATTAAGTGTTGTATTTAGTAATTTATTGTGTATAACAATAAATTGGTGTTTTCTTTATTGAAGTTTACAGTATTTTATCTAAACGAACCCACTTAAAACTAGTTGCAGTAGCTAGTTTAGTTGGATAAACGTTACAATATTATTTACTTTTTTTTTTCTTTTTATAATATATTTTGCTAATAATTAGAAATTGTTGACTAACCTTTTGCCATGTATGGGAACATATTTTGAAATGTACTCCTTATACATTCATTTAGATTTGGATCTTTCCTTTTGCAAGGCTTCTTCAACCATTCCGCTAGAATTAAATAAAAAAAGAAGTATTAAACATTATATAGAACTAATAATGCTTAAATGTTACCGCCAATTTATCTCAGTTATTAATCCATGCTTACAGATGAGATGTAAATCTATTTAATGAATATATTCTTGGTGAGAAACTTGTATTAATATATATTTTTTTTAATGACTTTCTCTAATTACTGTAAAAAAGAGAAAGTATTGCGATCGTAATCAATTTTCAAAGTTGAATATTCATCAGAAATAAATGTTTTATTATCTGCTGAATAAGAAAAAAATGGTTTTTTGTGAATAGACTGTGTTCGGGGGTCCAAGGTTGGACAGAATGTCTCAAAAACCAAAAAAAAATTGAGGCTTGAGGATGCTCAAACCTTGGTATATCTGATACGATGGTTCCGATCAAAATCCATTGATCGTAACTATGGACTTTACTGAATGATTCCAAGTTTGATGAAAATCTGATAAGCGTAAGTGCGACTGGACGAGATTAAGCTCTTCTGATATCCACTGATTTCGAATTATCCAGACTTGTTGATGCCGATCAAGAAGTTTTCTTCGAGTGAACAAGAATTGAGAGTATCAGTGTCAGAAACTATTTATGAACGATCTGTTACAACGCAATGGATGCATAATAGATGGCTTAGCCCAGGGCGCTGGGGGGGGGGGGTATTTGTCTCTGCTAAACCCTGAGAAAAGGAAATAATATAATGGATGTTTTAGGACGACTGTATGGACCAGGAATTTAGGTCTGGTTGATGATATAAGAAGAAGACTTGGTTAACACTGGTTAACTAATATATTAATAAATAGACACAGACTGCCTGGACTTTACAATAGAGGAATGTTTAAGGTAGAGTGGTATGAGAACGACACGTAGCGATTGGATGTATTGAACTGATTTCAACTGTCTTCAACTATGTTTTCATGGACTGTCCGACGCTATATTTATACAGCTTCTTCCACTCTCCCACTCCAGTCCGAGAGAGTAGTTGAGCTTCTCTTGCTCTCTTTGGTTGCTGAGCTTCTCTCGCTGTTACATCATAATGGATGCATTGGATGGAGAGAATTAGTTTTGTTTGATGAGTTAAGAAGAAGACTTGGTTTACACTGGTTAACTAATATATTAATAAAAAGTCACAGACTGCCTGGACTTTACAATAGAGGAATGTTTAAGGTAGAGTGGTATGAGAACGACACGTAGCGATTGGATGTATTGAACTGATTTCAACTGTCTTCAACTATGTTTTCATGGACTGTCCGACGCTATATTTATACAGCTTCTCCCACTCTCCCACTCTAGTCCGAGAGAGTGGTTGAGCTTCTTTTGCTTTCTTTGGTTGCTGAGCTTCTCTTGCAATTACAATACTAATTTTGATTGGAGAAATTAAAGCATTCTGATTAGCTTTAAAGGCAGTTAAATCCAGGCCAAGTATATTGCTTAGATTCTTGAGCCATGATTTTGTCTTTGTTAAAGTATTCGCCTAAGGATTCTGCAGATCTTCTCAGTGAGACTACCTTGTCCTGGAAGTGTGAAATGTGTAATACAGTGAATTCCTTCCCATTGAGGAGCAGAGGGAAATGGGGAATCTGGCGGGGTGGCAAAAGAGGGACCATAAATGCTTCCTTCAGCCAGATATTTCTCTGTTCTATTCTTACAGTTATGAGAAAAGTTACGCAGAAAGTTTTGGATAGATTTTCCAAATGAAGAAATACCAAGTAATTTATCCTGCGCAGGTTGGAGTAGCATGTTTCTAATTGACAACTGGGCATGATTATTTGTTGAAGCAGCTGCATCGAATTGAATTTATCGAACAACTCTTTGCTCAAATGTCAGAAAATAGGCATGAGATGATTGTCTCATAGTGGACTATGTAGTGGAAGAAGCAGATTGAAATAGATTTTATATTTTAAATAAAGTAGAATAAATTCAATTTTAAATGGAGAAAGGTACATTGCCTGGAAAAAAGGTAAAACTCAGGTAATAGGCACCGTTACAAGAGAGGTCGGGGAACTTAGACAGCATTGTCTTTTACCCCTTCTAAAAAATGAAAGGGCTACCAAGAAGAGCATTTCTTTCACAAGTCTAAATGCGACATTCAACCAGAACATTTGTCTCAGAATAATAATAATAATATTTTATTAAGATAAATACAAAAATAGAGAAATATGAATGCATGGCATAAGCCGTCTGCTAGAGTTTACTGCAAATAAAATTTGTAGTTATTATTAACCAAATAAATACAGTGCTTAATATAAGTATAACAGTGCTTAAGAAAAGTAAATATATATATAAAACATTTGTCTCAGAAGTCGCTCTCTTAACTTCAGTGCCAGTTATAAGTGTTTAGCATTTAATCTAGATGAATAATTGATTCCATATAAGCATATTATTGTGATATTGGTAAAGTTACTAAATTTATTTAAAGTTAATACATTTTATTTTAATCTAGAGGTGTTTCTTACTTATTCTTAATGTTTTTCTTCTCTTTTAAACATACATACATACACACAAGCCCCCTTCACAAAACCGCTTGTGCTATAACACTACGAACATTCAACAATTCATCACACCAAACACATTTCAACTATCCCCATTATAAGAGAGCTAATTTATAAAGAGCGATTGATTGGTATTTCTGCCTAACGATGAGTCGTTGCAAGAAAAAGAAAACTACAGAATTGGTTTTTTAGTTTTTTGATATTCTGTTAACTTGGCATGCTTACTGTGCAGTTATAAGCGTATCACTTTTATTTGAGGTTTTACTCCGGAAAAATGAATTTATTCCTAAAGTTATTCTCTGATGTTAGATTTGCTGGCGCTGTTTTTTTTCCAAACTTAATAGAGAACATGAAAATGTGATATGAAACTAACACACCCTTCATCTTTTTGCAATTAATACATAATTATAATTACAATTTACCTTCAAACTTGAAATTTGGACCAAGTTTTAGTAGTTGCATTAATATTATCAATAAATAACCTATGAGGAATCATGCATTTTATTGATTGGTTCTTAGTATATTATTGGTGGGAGTTACCTGCAGGACCGGCTCTACCAGTGATGCAGGCAGTACCTTTTGGGGGACAGCCAAAATGAAAGTACATACTCAAAAACAAATTAATAAAATAAAATAAAAATAATTTCAAACGCAACAATTAACATTAAAGTAATGTTGTAATTATAACGTATTAATAAAGTAACCTTCTCTTTGAGAAACATTCAGTGACTGCCGCCAGTGACTATAACCTACAGAAATTTTCAGTTCTTTTCTAGCGTGTATATGAGGAAAGTTGATTTTGCTCTCTGTATTAGTGACTGTTACATCGATGTTTCTTTTTCCTTTTTTTTTTTATTAATTGGAAGGACTTGCCCATGACTTTCTATTGAATCGGTCAAAAATTAGACTACGTAGTATTAATTCCTGATTTCGGAAATATGAAAGCTAGAAAAGTGTAATCGGCTTAAAAGTGTTTAATCGGTATATACAAAAACCAAGAGTAAATTATAATTAAAATAATGTGAAAATAGTGCTAAAACTTTTGGCGCCCGGAGCCTCCGGCCTCTGGACAGTGTTCTCTCATTAAAGACAAAACTGTCCATCACCGGACAGTGAGGTGTTGCGGGTTTCTAGGAAAAGAAAAATCTAAGGGCAGCATTGCTGGACATGAACCCGGGACCTCCACGTCCAGCGTGCTACCACGGAGCTAACCCCTTTCCTAAATAACAACTTTGTAACTTATTTGCAAGTTATCTTTTTGGCAAAATATCGTACATTCAAATAAACATAATCGTTTTATATTAAATAGGTTTAATTATTTATTTATTTATTTTTAATGCTGCTCGGGGGTCTTCCTCGATGTGAAGCAAAAGCCTTCAGTCGAGTGAAGTACCCTGGTCTGCTAAGGAAGCTCAAGAGCGTCCTCCCTTTTACACTCTGCCTCAGCATTAAATAATACCTCATCGATCGTTACTTCCAAGTAATGGTTGGATCCTCCCCCTCTCCTCTCCAGAACGCCGAAGCAGGAGTTCCTCAAGGAAGCATCCTAGACCCTATACGGTATTCGGTATACACGGCAGCCATCCCAGCTAATCCTAAATACCATCCTTTCCACCTATGCAGACGATACTGCTACTATCCCACAGAAATATGCAAAACCATCTCACTACTTTGGAGAACTGGTTCAAAAAAATGGAAGAGTAAACTCAATGGAAACAAGTGCCTCAATGTTACCTTCACCTTATATAGAATTACTCCCCCCCTTCCACCAGAGTACTACAAACAAATTCCTTTGCCAACCTCTGATATCTGTCGATATTGACATGTATATCGATAAAAATCTCACTTGGAACCCTCACACATGACTGAAAAGACAAGAAATGAACAAATAGTATAGACAACTAAAACGGCTCTTAGACAACAGATATAGACTCTCACTAGAAAATAAACGTCTACTATATATATATCACTTATTAAACCAATTTAGACATACGGTTTCGAATCATGGGGTTCAACCAAGCGTTCGAACCTCCATCGTATAGCGTATAGCGATACTGCTATAATTTCCTCTAATCCCGACCCACTAATATCCTACAGAAAAATATTCAAAACCATCTCACTATTTTGGAGAACTGGTTCCAAAAATGGAAGATTAAACTCAATGAGAACAAATGCCTCAATATTACCTTCACCTTATGTAGAATTACTTACAATCCAAAAACTTGCGAACGCTCTTTTTTATATCTCCAACCGAACAATCCATAACTACCTTAATATCCCTTTCCTAGATTTGGGGGGGGGGGATTGGCTAATCAGTCGTGGGTCTATTGTGGCATCCCCCACCGTCCTGTCCTTCATGGAACTATGGAGTCTGGGGAGGTCTCCCCGAATGGTCAATTAGAGCACCCTTTCGAGCCCTGTCTGCCTTAATAGACTTAATAGACCCGAGAGGGGCTCCTGGCTGAGGCATGCAAGCACCAGCCAGCCTCATATCCATAACGACCTTAATATCCCTTTCCCACCTGAAATTATCAAACTCAGATAATAAAAAATTTCACAGCACCTTATTTTCACATCCTAACCCTCTAGCCCGTCGCTTTCATCCTGTACCCTACCATATAATCCTCCTAGACGGCTTAAATGCCAGTGGCCTCTGAGACATTCTTTCTCAGTAACAGGGAGTGAATTATTGATTAGAAGTATTACCCCTGGATAGTTTCTCTACTCGGATTTTATTTTTTGTCTGTGTATTCACATTTACTGGATAATATTTAA
The DNA here is from genome assembly GCA_011037195.1 of Triatoma infestans. Lineage (NCBI taxonomy): Eukaryota > Metazoa > Arthropoda > Insecta > Hemiptera > Reduviidae > Triatoma > Triatoma infestans. The sequence continues at coordinate 46,420 of JAAEAF010001751.1, forward strand.
ATAAATACAAAAACGTTACTAAAAGTTTTTAAGTACGTCATTAGCATCTGTAATTTAAAATAGAATCCAAGATGTTTAAAATTTCCGAACATACAAAGAAACATATGTTTAAAAAAACAAAAAAAAAAAGAATTTTGTTATTATATATCGATAAAAATATACATATATATTGCCAGATGTTATTAGTAAATTTGAATTTACACCATGGAATACCAATCAGTTGTGGTGTTATTTAAAAATAAATAAATACAATAAATAAATAGGGCTCGGTCAGAATTATTCTTTAAATATTGACACGTACTAATTAATTAATACTGACATTTATTTAAAAAAAAAAAAACACTTTCTAAAGTTATATTTGCCAGTCAAGTAAAATTAGTTTCCTCGTCCTTAAACTAGACAACAAATAAATTTTCGACAACAGTTGTAGTGAATATTATAGAAATTGAATAAAGTCAATTTATTTAAAAAATAAATAAATAAATAAATAAAAACATTTCAAACTCAGTTATAAAGCAATATTATTGTTCTCCATGTTTCTATACCATAAAACGTTCGTACTTAATTCCATTCTTTGTAGTTTACGGGTTTTTTTTATTCCTTTATTTTAAGCCAATTACTTCGCTGACTAATCATGTTTTTTAAGTATAATTTATTTACATGCCATGTAATGTAAAAAAAAAAAAATGATCATTTTATCCCACCTAATTTTAAAAATTTCAGCTGTTTTAAGACTAACACGATATTCTCTTGCTGCAGTACTTTTGGTTTTAAATAGCGTATTTTTTTTATACTTTCTCTTATCGCTATTAAGAGGAATATTGGTATCGTGCTCCACCACATTTTCGATATCGATTTTTCAACCGTAAATAGCCGTTTTTGAGGTCCCCTGATCCAAAAAAGTGGTTTTTAGCGAATGGTCTGTATGTGTGTGTGTGTGTGTCTGTGTGTGTGTGTGTATGTGAACAGCATAGCTCAAAAACGAAAAATCGTAGAAAGTTCAAACTTGATATTACGTTTAGGTATCACCATGGATCTGACGGTGCGTTATGTGTCAATATTCCTCAACCGGAAGTACCACTTTACTAGTTGTTTTTTTTACGTTTTTGCAATTTTCTCAAAAATGGCTCCGAAGATTTTCTTTAAACTTGCTATATCAACTACACATACAAAGAGCTACAACTTTTATTTGAAACATTTCTCCAGGAAAATTCATTTAAGGGCACTTCTTGGGGAGGGGTGGGGTTAGGTTTTCATGTTAACTGCTGTTTCAGTATATTAGACAATTCTGTCATCTAAATAATGTTAATTAGAATTAAATATGTTGTTGAAATTCCGAGTTTGAAAAAAAATAGATAACCGGAAGTGCGTTTTTACTGAAATATAATTTTCAGTTTTCTGGTATTTTCTCGAAAATGGCTCCAACGCTTTTCTTTAAACCATAGTTGTTAACTATACATATAAAGAGCTACAACTTTTATTTGAAACTTTTCCCCTGATAAATTCATTTAAGGGGACTTTTGGGGGCGGGGGGTTATGTTTTTCTTTAAAATGCTATCACAGTTGATTATACAATTCTGTCATCCAAATTGAAATAACTAGAAATTAATATATGACCCAATTCCGAGTTTCAAGGAAATTAGTAAACCGTACAGTTTTACTGGACAGTGTTTTCACTTTTCGACGAATTTCATTAAATTTGGTACACTAACTATAAAATTTGTCAATTATAATTTTGATACTGAAGAGTAAGAGAAAGTTTGTGTGAGTGTTTCACACACAGATTTTTTTTATTATTTTATATTTGACTTAGAATCAGACAGATTGTACAGTAGTTGCTGTATACATAACGAGATATTTAGGACGAATAGATATACAAATAAATTCAGAAAGAGAGAAAAAAAATACGTCAAAATGAAAACATTTTTAAAACCTAACAATAAAAAGTTTCACAGGTTTACAATATAATGAAATTAAAATTCTCCAAAATATCTTTGCACTGGCAAATAAGAACGGCCATTACACAAAATAAATTCAAAACAGAACAGAAATATCCAGAAAAAGAAAAAAAGGAATTTAGAGAAATAATGCAAACAAGAAAAACAGATACTATATAAAGGTATATATATATGCTAAACATAGTGAACACGTATTTATTTATTGGTGGTCTAATAGAATGAGTATTAATCGTTCAACACAATAGAACTCATTTTTAGAGAACTTATTACAAAAAAATAAATGTTCTTTAATTATGAAATGGAATTAATTGAGAGTAGAGACTGTAGTTTATCTGACTGGTCATCAGAATCATTTAAATAATTTACAATATCATTTTTCCTACATATACTTAGTATTGGGCAACTAACTGGGAAGTGCAGGATATCGTCGCTATCTTGGCCGTTACAAAGGGGACAAAAGTCCTGGGGATTGAACTTATAAAACAAACCATTTAGAGATAACCTAATATGCTTCTTACTCATCAAACGTAATTGCGAGATCAATCTGATCGCATGAAGGTAATAATTGTATCTTATATAAGACTCACCTAAGCCCAGAGTAGAAATATGTTTGTAGTAAAGATTAAATGAAGAGGCGATGACAGATTCCACATCGTAGCTCAGCAGGTTGTTATTGAAGGAGATTACTAAGGAGTTTAGCTGAATTTTGGGCAATCCATACATCCTCGGCTCCTATTGAAAGGAGACTGCTGTTTAATTATTAAGGCCCAGTTATAAGGAACACTAGAGCCGCCACTATGTTTAAAAAAGCGCATTATAACAACATTCAACTATGTTATCAGCTGGCAGATCAAGGATTTTTTTGCCAGAATCGCAGCATTCGTTTGAAGATTTTTGATTTTAACAAATTTTATAGTTGGTATACCAAATTTAACGAAATTTGTCGGTGTTTTTATGGAGAATATCGCAAAAACTAAAAAAAAAATACTATTTACTAAAAACGCACTTACCGTTTACTAATTTTCTGGAATCTCGGAATTTTCGCTATCTATTTATTTCTAATCAATTCTGTTTAGATGGTATTATTATTATCGGAAACGGGTGCCCAAAGGCGCGGGACCTAAGCCTATATGGCTCTTATCCCCCCGATACCCCCCGTAACCCCTTAATTAGTCTCCCCCGGTAACTTGCCGGTTAATCTACAATATCTCAAGATATCCCTATACTCCAACTCGCCTAGACAATCCTGCGAGAGTGGTGTCCTCCCAAATATGCGAAACCTAGTTCCAGCGAAACGGGGACACTGACATAAGTAGTGATACACCGTTTCCCTAACTCCGTCATCACAGTTCTGACAAATGGGACTCCGCGTCTTTCCTATGTTAAACAAGTGACTGGACACCCAAGTGTGTCCAGTCACTATTCCTACCAAGGTCCTCAAAACCGTCCTACTAAGAGACAGGAGATACTCCGAAATTCTCTGCTTACCTGCCTTTATAAATCTTTTAGCTTGGAGGCACCCCTGCGTGTCCCCCCAGCATTTCTCCAAAGCTCTCGTCTCCCAAAGTCTGATCTGTTTGTCGCGAAACGTCTTTGTAACGGCCAGGGCTGGTTCAGGACCACAGAATGGTAATGATGATCCCACCCTGGCCAGCCGATCCGCCCTCTCATTGCCCTCTATTCCCGCATGTCCGGGTATCCAAAAGAGATGCACCTTACCCCTCCGAGCCAAAGCGTTGAGCTTCCTCCGACATTCTCCCACTAATTTCGAACTCCACCACTGTTTAGATGGTAGAATTGTATGGATCCACCTACGATTAGCACTTTAGAGGAAACCATAACCCATACACTGGGGTTCCCCTAAGCCCCCTTAAATGACTTTACCTGGAGAAATGTTTCAAATAAAAAATTGTAGCACTTTATATGTGTAGTTCACATAATTAATTTAAAGAAAATCATTGGAGCTGTTTTAAATAAAGTAGTACAAAACTGAAATATACTTTCCAGTAAAAACGCACAGTTTCGGTCATCCGATTTTCTTCGGAATTTCAACAATATATTTAATTCTAATTATTATTATTATTTAGATGATAGAAATTGTGTAATAAACTGAAATAGCACTTTAAAGGAAAAATCCTAACCCCCACCGTTCCACTAAACTTTTAAGGGCATTTAAATGAATTTTCCCGGGGAGTAATGTTTTAAATAAAAGTTGTAGCTCTTTGTATATGTAGTCGATATATAGAGTTTAAAGGAAATCGTTGGAGCCTATTTTAAAAAAAAATTATAAAAACTGAAAAAAAAACATTCAATAAAGTAGCTCTTTCGGTTGAACGATTTTTACGAAAAGCTAATTTTCAACTTATTCTTGGTAGCACTTTAACCAAATTAACTTTACACATCCTTTAAACATTATTTTCGTTTTTGAGATATGCTTTC